>JAKSZP010011972.1:0-167174 GCA_022478985.1 Massospora cicadina
CTAAAGGTGCGATTTTTCAGCGTACCTCACCTGTTTGCTCCCCATTTCTCTTTGTTAAGAAGGCTGATGGTACTCTATGTCCCTGCGTAGACTATGGGAACCTCAATAACGTTACTGTACCAGACCTCCATCCCATCCCTTTGTATTCACAGATTGCACGCTATGTAGAGAAGAAGAAGGTATTCTCCAAGCTGGATTGCCTCAATGCTTTCAATCAGATCTGGATTTAAAAGGTACAGGAGTGGTTAACCGCATTTCATACCAGAAAAAGGATCTTCCAGTTTCGGGTCATGCCCTTTGGGATTAAGAATGTCCCTGCTATCTTTCAATGCCGCATTGATGAAGCGTTAGGAGACTTGTTAGGGGTATGCGCGGTTGCCTACATGGACGACATTATGGTGTTTTCCCCTTACCATGAGTCCCATGCAGTACACCTTTGGAAGTATTGAAGAGGTTAAAGGCAGCCAGCCTTATCCTAAAGATAAACAATTGTGAGTTTTTCAAGTCCCAGGTCACTTCTCTTTGAAACGTCATGTTTGACCAAGGACACATGATAACTCCAGACAAGGAGAAGGCGATTTGTGAGTGGCCCACCCCCACCTCCATCAAGGAATTGAGAAGCTTTTTGGGGACATGTACGTTCCTCAAGAAGCTCACGCCAAATCTTTCTGAGGTGGCAGCTCCCTTGTATAAGGCTAGCGTTGCAAAAGTGCTTCAGTGGTCCTCCGTTTTGGAGGACGCTTTCCAAGCAGTGAAGTGCACCCTGTTGTCTACTTCTGTCCTTCGCCATGTCGACCCTTCCAAAGAGTTCATTGTGTCTACGTATGCCTCCAACTTCGCCATAGTGGCTGCCTTGATACAAGTAGGCGAAGATGGGATAGAGCATCCGGCGGGATATTTTTCTAGAAAATGTCTTTGCCAGAGGTGAACTACGGCGTTTATGACAAGGAGTTACTGCAGTGGTGGAGGCGCTGACATATTGGCGTCACCACTTGCATGGCTCTACCAACCGTTCCACATATGCACAGATCACCAGGCATTGCTGTATTATCGCGCCCCCCATGTCCTAACCCCACGGCAGACCCTTGGCATGAAACCCTTGCCCAATTTGTCTTTTTGTACAAATTCACCAAGGGCAAGGATAACAGTTTGGCAGATTCTTTGAGCCGCACCCTGCTTTAGCTCCTGATCCAAAGGAGGTAGAGGTCCACAACACCCTGGTGATGATTTCTCCAAATCAAATTATGTCTCAACTTCCCTCTCCCACGGCCAACAGGCCAGCGCTTGCACCTCTGAAAAATGCGGAGGAATAAGGTATGTTCAGAAAGTTTGTCCTATATCAGCTGCTGTCAGCCAAATATACTCTGGTACTTGCTAAGAGCGGTTTAAATCAAGAGGACCTATCCAGGGAATATCACGTAAAGGATGAGATGGTGTGGTTTTAGGGGCGCTTTTGGGTACCTTCTGGGCCACTGCGCCTGGAAATCATCTGGGACCATCACGATAAAATCACCATTGGTCATCCTAGGAAAGCAAATACTTTGTAGTTGGTTCGTCGCATCTACAATTAGAAGGGCTTGCCTGCTCAGGTGGGGAAGTATTGTAATGAGCGCCTGATCTGCAATCAAATGAAACCCAATCAGCAACCTTTAGCAGGGTTGCTGGTACCAGTCCAAAAGGCTGATGGGCCCTAGACTTCCCTCTCGGTTGATTTCATTGTGGAATTGCCTGCCTCTGATGGTTATGATGCCATCATAGTGATGGTGGACTGGTTCACAATGTTCGCCCACTTTATTCCTTGCAGAACTACTATAACCGCAGCTGAGATGGCTAGGCTCTTCATCACCCATGTGTTTTCACTTCGTGGGGTTCCTCAAGAAATTATCAGTGACTGGGGCCCTCAGTTTACCTCCATCTTTGGGAAGAGTTGTGTAAGACTCTTCAGATTCGCCCTTGTCGTTCAACTGCATATCATCCCCAATCAGATGGGCAGACTGAACGAGTGAACCAGTGCTTGGAACAGTTACTGCGGTGTTACACTACTGAAGATCATTATAATTGGGTTTCTCACCTTCCCATGGCCCAGTTTAGCTACAACAATAACTTGCACTTCTCGATCATTTGTTCCCCTTTTTTCGCCAGCCATGTCTTTAAATCCGGCTTTAACATGGAGTCCAGCTGTGGGTCTAAAGTTGAATCTGTGGTCGACTTTGCTAAGACAATCAAGAAGGTCCACCAGGGGGTTTCCAAAAGCTTGGAGGCGGCAATGCAAGTGTATAAGGAGAACGCTGATGGGAAGCGCCAAGTGGGTCGTGTACAAGGAAGGGGATCTCGTGATGCTTGATGCTCATAGCATCCCTATCAAGCAGCCATGAAAGAAGCTAGGACCAAAGAGGATTGGCCCCTATTGCGTTGCTTGAAAGGTGGGCCATGCCTCATACCAGCTAGATCTTCCCCCTTCATTTTGAATCTTCTCAGTGTTTCATGAGAGCAAACTGACGTTGTTTATGGGCCCCCACCAGAGACTCCTGAGGCCTATCTCATGGTTGGGGCGCCAGAGTGGGAGGTGGAAGAAATAGTTGCCTCCCGCCGCGTTAAAATAAGACTGGAGTACCTGGTATCTTGGAAGGGCTTTGACGCTGCAGAGAACAGTTGGGTTCCAGTGCATGACTGTGTGCATGCCCAAGATCTGATTGAAGCCTACCATGAGCGTTTCCCCCAGGCTGCCAGATCTCAACCCAAACTGATCGTTGCCGCCATGAAGTTGGCCCCTACCCACAAGAACTTTTCCCTTGCGCAAGCCCCTGGAGGGGGGTTTAGCCCCATTGGGAGGAAAGGGTAATCTCATGGTCCTATGAAATCATAGTGGGGACCAACCCCAAGGATAAGGCTGGGCGTCTGGAGGCCCAGAAGGTGAAATTACAGGGCCTTCCAGACCTGAAGCATACCCTAGACCTACGCTGGGTATGGGCGAAATATTCCCAGGTTGGTACTAGTGGGGTGCCAAATGCCCAGCCCCTTTTGTCAGTCCAGGCGTAAAAACGGATGGTCTACCAAATTAATGCAGATGGTTCCATTCGGTTCATTGAGGAACAGGGTTTTGAGACCTGTTCCATTTATGTAACATGTTCGGGTTGAATCCAACTTCAATCAATCACTCAAGTTAAGTCAGTTTTGGCATATTTAACTAATTTGGATGGTAGTGTTTCCCTATTAGTGGGTTAGTGCTTGGGTCTACTGCAGCAAATACCTTATTCTTTCATCTGAGTTTAGATATGTTTTCCCCAACCAACATTCCTTGTTGGTCAACTTCCGCAATAAACAATCTCCCCATTTTACCATTTTATTTAAGTTATTTCTGACAATCCTGTGCGTGAACCTCTTCAAGGAGGTCTCACACTCCATTAACCTTGCCATTTAGGACACAATAAGACTATCACCTCATGCACCGTTTGTTCGCCCAGGTACCCTCCAACCTGGGTCATTTACCCCTTCTCTCCATGTGCACTGCGACGCGTTTGGCTGGTTACCTATCGCATTTATTTGCCTGAGTTGCTAGTGCTCCAGAACCCTCATCTGGGCGCTAGTAGCTTTAGTATTAACGGATAGTTTCCTTGCGCTGGCTTGGTGCATCATGCACCACCACACTGGAAACAGGAGAGTTATAGACACTCTCCTTACATTGAAGCTTTCTTCTGGCAAATTGGGCGTTGCAGCTGATGCAACATTTTTGACCAAATGAATGGCCCAGCGACTGGGCACAGGCAGGTTGGGCATCCTGAACCCGTTTATTAACCAATTGGGACCACCCCTACATGGGGTGGCCCTGGGGGATTCCTGCTGCTCATCAGGCCAGATGCCATCGTGCCAACTGTTGGAAATGCAGTTTTGCCTTGGTTTGGGGATTTGAGGTCAAACCAAGAGTGACTCAGCTTGCCACTGAATTCTTTGATGTCAATTCCCAGTGAGCTTATCTGCCCCCGTTTCCAAATAATTCGCCGGTTAGGTTGTATTTGAGGGTCCTGATCCCTGCTTGTTCCCACATCAATCGACCACTATTTAATCAGTTGCATCACACTTAGTTTTGTTGGTCAATTTTTTTCATTTTCCTTTACAATAAAATTTGCCTCTTATTAACTATCAATTTTGATTTCAATATTTCCTTCTGGCTGGATTTCTAATGGCTTTTCTCTGGTGGCCTGTTGGTCCATATACCGGATGGGCTTTACCAGTACTAATGGTCACTATGGCCCCTACCATCATCAACTGGTCAAGCGATGCTAGATACTTCTGGCAATTAAACCCGTTATTACAAACATCCAAAAACATTATACTAGATTTTGTGGCCTTACCTCCACCATCTCCAAGTAATTAAATTCCCCCTTGTCTCACCAGTTGAATTGAACCCATCCGCCAGTGACCTTGTAGAAACTATACCTGTAATACCACCCCCTGCAGCAAGACCACCAGTGTCTGGGGCTATATCTATTTGGTTCATTCTTGGATTGCTGTTCACTATTTCCCTACACCAACGGTTTATCATTTCCCAAGCTCAGCTCCATACAACGTCATTCATGTGGCAATGCCTTTGGCATTCTGGCTTGCTTTTTGGGTGCTTACACATCCCAACTGTCAGGCCTGTGCAACTTCTTCTGCCGTTTTCATGAAATATTTGACTAACCATTGTTTCCAGCCACTTCCGCCCTGCTCTTCGAGGTGGGCGTTGCAGTGATTACCCTCAACCAAATGAACGTGCAATCAGTAGTATGCTTTTTGTTGTTTATTTGGTCACTTGCCAATTTTGTGGGTAGTATCTGCTCTAACTTGGAGAAATTATTTCAGGCCAGCAGAGCCTCGTGGATTACTACCTCTCCCCTCTTGATAGCCCAGAAGAAAGTTCACGTGTTCCTTCCTGAGTTATTGTAAATCAAGTTCTTGATGTCCTCACTGAGGTGCAAATGCATTTGGCGATTGCCCTTAACAATGCCGCTGCGTTATCTCATGACCAACATGGGGTCGCTTTATTGGATGCTGTGGAAGAGGACGCCCATTAGTGGTTAGAGGTCTTCTGCGATCTTTCTCACAAGCAGGATATCCCACTTCGCTGATTGCCGTCATATTGGCCTCCTTGAAACCCCCAGTGTCACACTCAGACCACTTATTCAGATTGCTCTCTACTATGGCTGAAGCCCCTAGCTTGGCTTCTTTGATCTCTACCTTTTGTGAACAGGCTCCCACACTGGACCTCTCTAAAGATATGCTTAAGTCAATCTTTAGATCAGGAATGGATTCAGCTTCTGCTCATCATGAGGTTTGGTACACCTTGAAAGGAATAGTAGATCAAATATCTACAACTGCAACCACTATCAATGCCTCCCCTCACCATACTTCCCACTATCAAAGGGAAGTTTTATAATAGGATTACTCAATGATGATGTGGATGCATTTATACTATCAAACCAGTGATAGTTTCAGCTTCTGAGCCCATAACCACTCCTGCGTCAGAGTTGGCTGATTCTGGTTCACCTATAAATGAATCAGTAAAAGCCCAGATGGAGAAAGCTGGTTCTTAAGCCCTTGTTCTTCCTAACTTTACTCCTGAAAAGGTCCCTGACCTTCCCCAATTTGCCTTTCATTTCTTAAATTTATTGCGGGGAAGGTCGACCATGGGACGGACACTTCTGAATATGACTCAGACGAGACAAAACTCAGTACCAGGTGAGGCACCCCAGAGAAGCGATGCTATCTCTTGTTGCCAGTGGGAACGCCACTTATGGGAAGGGGGAGGGAACGTGTGTAGGGGGCGTAGCCACTATTGAGCACGTGTGGAGGAAGGGGTCTGATTTGATGAACCAGACTGGGAACCAGGAGGAGACCAGCTGTCGGCGACGCGGTGGGAGATATCCAAACATCCACGCTTGAAAGTGATCCACCAAATGAGACCAGAATCTGTGGACAGCTTCAGGGAGGGTGGGGATGGATCCAGCGATGGCATCCAAGACAATCGTGTGGATAGTCCACATGGCGATTGCAACCACCAGAGCACGGAGGGAGGGTGGGGGGGGGAGGCCATTGATGAAGCAAACATATCTCTTGACAGACTGAAGGGATGTGTTTGATCCTGGCCTAGCAGACGTTGGACTTCGCTCCATATTACTTTAGAGGTGGGGCACTTCTCCAGGCGGTGGAACAGCGTTACATACTGGCCACACACGACACAGGATGAGTGTAAAGCATTAGAGCGCTCAGCTGTAAGATACGCCCGCCTCAGGCAGCGCCGCATGGGAGCGGACTTGAGGCTGCAACAGAGGATGGTGTGCGTATTTCCAGATAAGCTTTTGGGTCTCAGTGGAATAAGGGATGTCCATCATGTCCAGGTAGTCCACCCTGGATAGGACTTGGGGTCGAATAAGGATCACGCCATCATGGATGGGTAGCCCCTGTACCTCTTGTGTGAACTGAGGAGAGGGGCGGCCTCTTAGGGTTGTATGTCCACTAATACGAATTCTCCCACTCTGCGCTTTGCATGGAGAGTAGGATTCGTTTGTAGTGGGTTTTGGTCCCGTGAGGACCTGTGGCCGATGTGTGTGATGCGAGGTATTTCATCAGGGAGTGGGGGTTTGATGGGTTGTTGAGGCCCAAGGCTCGGGAGAAGTTGGAGCGGGCCGCGCGGGACAAGTGTTGGGATGGGAGTGTAGGAGCAGTGACGGCCGCAATCCAGGTGCCTAGGATCTTGGCGGCATGGGCTTTGAAGTCAAGTAGGCCCATGCCACCATGATGATGAGGGCCAAACATGACCTCTAGCCGTACTGGTGGAGGGCGGCCTGACCAAAGCCAACCTTGTAGCAAAGCATACAGGGATTTGAAGAAGCTTGGGGAGAAGGTGATGGCGTGGGCTCCAAACCAGACTTTGGATAGGAGCATAGAGTTGGCAAGAACAACCCTGCCAGTGAGGGTAGTAGGGTGGGCTCTGAGAGAGGCGATTCGCTTCGTCACGTTGTCCAGTATATGGCCCTCCATTACTGCTGACGCGTATCCTCCTGCCTCCAACCACACGCCCAGATGGCGTACCGGTCCTATGGTAGGTCGCGGCACAAGGGGAGCACCAGTGGAGCGGTGTGTTTGAGTTAGTAAGGCGTGGACTTGGGCGAGCAGCTGGGCTGGGTTGGGAACTACTTGCTGGGGCCCAGCAGTTCTGAAACTGACCAAGGAGGATGATTTTAGTTTTGGAGGCGTTCAGTGCCGCGTTGCTTACCCGTGAATATTCCTGGATGAGGTCTTCAAGCGCGCGTGCATCTTTATTATCAGACACCCCCACCACGCAATCATCTGCAAATGCCATCATCTTGACTGGGGTTTGGCCTGGCACATTGACCCCAGTGAGTTGGGCATTCATTTCGCAGTAGTGGGTCAAGGCTGAAGTTGTATAAGAGTGGGCTCAGGGGGTCCCCTTGTCTCAGGCCCCTTTGAGGATGGACTACATCCGTTAGGAAACTTGGGCCGCGCACAGCCATTATTGCAGATTCCGTGAGCAGCATCACCCAGTTAATGAAGCGGGAAGGTAGGCGGAATTGTTGGAGGCAGGCCCTAAGGTATTCCCAGTTTACTCTATCATAGGCCTTTTGTTGGTCCAAGAATACAAGTGCCCCAGAGGCTGTGGACTGACACACATTAGCCACAGAGTGCACGTTATCCCAAATCGACCTTCTGGGGATGAAACCGAATTGTTCTGGAGAGATGGTGGCAGATGCTACAGTCCCTAAACGGTTAGCCATGATTTTTGTCAAAATTTTGGTGTCTGTGTTTGTTAGAGAAATGGGGCGCCAGTTGGCTAAGTCTAGCCTATCCCCTTTCTTGAAGAGTGTGACTGTAAAGCCTCATGTCCTCCTGGTAGGAGGTGCGTTTCCAACAGGCTTTGGTTGAGTGAGGCTAGCAGCAATGGGGATATGTATTTAGAATATTTTTTGTAGAACTCATATGGAATGCCATCTGGGCTGGGCATTTTTGGTTTGGCGCACCACAAATGGTAGTCCATAATTCATTTGGAGTAATTAAATTCATTATTTCCGGGTATTGGAAAATGGTGCAGATATGAGCTCTGTCAAGAAATTCCGCCATTTTGGCTGGCTGAATTGGTTCGGCTCAGTATAACTTGGAGTAATATCTTTGCGTTTCGATTGCCACTTCAGCCGGTGTGTCCATGATAGAATTATCTGATCTTCGCACCTGTGTGCAGGCCACGCTCTAGCATGGTGCAAAATTTTTTTTGAAGAAGTATGTGGTGCACTTGTCGCCTTTAGTGATGCGTGTGGCCCTGTATTGGACACAAACCCAAATGTTTGTGTTGCCTTTCAAGTGCGTTGAGGTGTGCTGCTGCCTCCGCCCACTTCTGGCCCCATGCAGGGCTATATCCTGAGGCTGGAATGTTGGACTCCAAGTGGGCCAATTCCGCCAGCGCGCGTGATATAACCGCCGATGTGGCTCATGAGCGTCTGGATGAGAGATGGCGATAGTGGCGGATGGTGTCTTTTTGAAAGTTGCCCATGTGGAATGGGGTCCGCGCAAAACGGTGCAACAAACAATTTTGCCAAAGTTGCCTCTTCCACCCACGTGGAAAATCCTGGCGACGCAAGCTCTGGGGGCGGATTTTGCACCAATGTGGGGCCTTTGCAACTGTGATGGGTAAGTGGTATGTTATTGAGACCAGTCGGTGGTCGGAGAATTCCATTTTCGTTGTTTTGAAGTGGGAGATGTGGGGTTGGAATTTCTCTGGCGCTAGAATAAGGTTTGCCTGCCATTTCTTCAGTTGCAAAAGAAATGCCTGAATCTTCCAATAAACAAAACTTCGCTTATTTCTTATTACCCATGAAGATTAGTATCAGATCCCACCATGTCTCCTTTGAGGCCCTGGTGGA
This sequence comes from Massospora cicadina, assembly GCA_022478985.1. Classification (NCBI taxonomy): domain Eukaryota; kingdom Fungi; phylum Entomophthoromycota; class Entomophthoromycetes; order Entomophthorales; family Entomophthoraceae; genus Massospora; species Massospora cicadina. The sequence goes on from JAKSZP010011972.1 coordinate 8,916, forward strand.
CACTGTAACCAAGGTAATTTCATGAGCGTCAAGTTAGCCCAAAAAAGAGAACTGGTTATAGATGTGGATCCATCGGTGATGGTGGCTCCTTCAGCCTTCCAGACATCGTATGTTGTCCATCAATCAGTACTTTTTTGTACATCATTTTATCTTCTGCAAACAATTTTCCGCTATGCCAAACTTGGTGTTACCAGAGAATTTTGGGGTGGGATGGTGGCGCAAACAACATGTCAAAATCACCTGGAGTCTAACATGTTGTCATTCATTAATGATCAACTGGAGGGTGAATTTCCCTTAGTTGACACTCTTAACTCAAGTCGCAGTTCTATCAATTCACTCGTCTCTCCTGCAAGCCTTCCATCTAATTCTCCCAAAAGTTCGATGCTCTATCAAAGTATCTTCAATTATGAAAAGGCAGATTGTCTACCTCCTCATACTAAATTCAACCTGGGATTTTGTATAACAGTGCAGTTGGTGAAATCAACTGTCCGTTGTACCCCCAAACAGCAGAGAAGGATTTTGAACTTAACACTTAATTGGATGATATGATAATAAAAGAGTGGTTGTTTAAGGAGACATTGCCAGCCACATTTCCCATCATCTTCGCTAAAAAAGCCAATGGTTCCCTCCATCCCTGCGTAGATTATGGGCATTTAAACAAAGTTAAGGTTCATGATCCCTACCCACTGCCTTTGGAGCAGATGAACATCCAAGCAATCGCCAGATCTCGTTTGTTCTCCAAGCTGGATCTCATCAACGCCTTCAACCAGATTTGGGTAATGGAAGGGCAAGAATGGTTACTAGTGATCCAGATGAAGAGAGGCATTTTCTAATTCTGCGTAATGCCCTTAAGGCTGAAGAATGCCTCCACTACATTTCAACGAATGATTGACAGTGTATTGGGTGAACTCTGGTTTACTTGTGCAATCACATATATCGATGACATTCTGGTTCACTCCCCTGACTCCTAAACATCATGCTATTGGCTTGGAAGCATCAAAAATGCTTGTAACAAACGGGTTTGAGCCAATATTCCATAAGGAAATTTGGAAGTAAGAGTCTAATAGCTGACTCTACTAGGGACCAGACTGCCAGAGCCAATCCCTAAACCCATCCATTAAGTTTTCGTCGTTGCCACATGCCCTTGGATCACTGTCCACATGCTATAGGAGCATACCAAGATCCACGCCAACGCCACACTAAGCTCACTAGTGGAGCTCATCTTTAAACTGAAATATATATTTAAAACAAAAATTATTTCTTTTATACAAGCGATTCCTTTAATTAATTTTTGGGGATTTTGTAGAAGAAACAACTGGCCATTCAGGCCAGTCTATCCCCAAATAAATAGTATTTTGCTAAAATCAAATAAGCTTTCTCCTACTTCAAGCTCTTCTGAGCCAGCCAACACATCTTGGACAAAGAAACCATATCCACCAAAGCTTTGTCCACGCTGCTTGTAAGTCTGACATCATATTGACTTGTATGCATTGTAGCTTTAGACAGCCAAATTCCTTTTCTCTGATTCCCTCCAATTTGGGTTTTTCCTATAAATTCCAAGTTCAAATTTAGTACTTGATGATCCATAGCATTGTACGGATCTGGTACCACCTGATCCATTACATCACCCCTGTGAAAACTGGAATTCCTAGACCATCCCCAAGCACTGCACGCCATCTTTTCCATTTGCCATGACGCCTCCTCCTCCAGATCACCTTTCCACTTTACTCGCACATGCAGCCAGCCCTATGCTATCTCCCAAGCTCCAGATTTGGTGATCTGCATTGATCCGCCTGTCACTTCTGGTGGGCCATTGCCTGCTCCAAACTTCCCCATAACTTCTCCTTAGTATCCACCCGGGCACATGCCATCTAATCCGCCCCCCTGTACACTCCATCCATGGCTCCTCTGGATGCTCTTTGTGGATCCACCTGTTGCTTCTAGTGGCCACCAGCCGCTCCAAACTTCCCCATAGCTCTTCCATGGTATCTGCTAGGGCACATACCATCTTGAACACCCTTCGGCACACTCCATCCATGGCCCCTCTGGAGGCCCTTTGTGGATCCGCCTGTTGCTTCTGCCAGGCCACTGCCGCTCCACGCTTCCCCATAGATTTTCCTCAGCATCCACCATGGCTAACGCCATTTCGTTTGCCCCCTGGTACACTTCATCCCCAGTTCCTCCAGACACTTGAGCCAACCACATCTGATACTTAACTCATGGCACTTCAATCAGACCACCATAGAACCATTCCTCCCCTTTCAGAACCTCCACCTCCTTCAACTCACAGTCCAACCATTCCTCCCCTTCCAGAACATCCACCTCCTTCCACTCATGGCCAAACCAAGAAGAAATTGAGTTGAGTCTAATGTAACAAACAGGTTTGCGCCAATATTTTATAATAATTAGGAAGTAAGAGCCTCAATGCTGACTCTACTAGGGACCAGACTGCCAGAGCCAATCCCTAAACCCATCCATTAAGTTTCGTCGTTGCCACATGCCCTTGGATCACTGTCCACATGCTATAGGAGCATACCAAGATCCACGCCAACGCCACACTAAGCTCACTAGTGGAGCTCATCTTTAAACTGAAATATATATTTAAAACAAAAATTATTTCTTCTATACAAGCGATTCCTTTAATTAATTTTTGGGGATTTTGTAGAAGAAACAACTGGCCATTCAGGCCAGTCTATCCCAAAATAAATAGTATTTTTCTAAAATTGAATAAGCTTTCTCCTACGCCAATCTCTTCTGAGCAGTCCAACACATCTCAATGAAGAGACAATATCTGTAAGTCCCAGGTAACGTCCCCTGTGCATAGATTGGGCTCTTTTCCCATTTCTGAGTAAGAAGGTACTGTAGAGGGTGGCTGTACCCCTCATCACCCAAGATGACCTCGCCCATGTGGTAGACGAGTGCTGAGTAACAGCTCTCCCCTTCAGATCCCTCCCCCAGTGCCCACCTTCACCTTGGCATAAATAGTACATTTAATTGAGGAAATTTGTGCTGAGATCTCCAAAATGAAGTCGTTCAGTCCAAAATTGAGTGGGAACAAGTCCATTGATCGGATCCTATATAGTTGAAAAGGGATGAAGACTGATTCATTGGCCAGAATCACCAAAGGTTTTGATTTGCCTAACACCATAATTGCAAAAATTAACCCCCTCCCAAAATTATCAGAGATGATCCCTGAAATGCGGGTAGTAGCATTAAACACCATTGATAAGGGTTTAAAGCTCCTTGTTGGCAAATTGGGCGTTGTGGCTGACACAACGCTTTTGACTAAACAAATGGCCCAGCAACTGGGCATGGGCAGTTTGGGCATCCCGAACCCATTCCCAATCAATTGGTATTGCCCCTAGGTTGGGTGGCCTTGGGGGATTTCTGCTGTTTGTTGGGCCAAATTCTATCACGCCAACCATTATAAATGCAGTTGAGCCTCAGTTCAGGTGTTCGAGGTTTAAATGACAGCAACTCAGCCTGCCACCAAATCCTTTGATGTCAGTTCCCAGTGAACTTATCCACCCATCCCCAAATAATTCACCAGTTAGGTTGAAATTGAGGTGTCTCAATCCTGGCTTGACCCACATCAATTGACCACTATTTAATCAGTTGCATTGCACTGAGAAAATTGTTGGTTGATCTTCATCACTTTCTTTTGCAAATAAAATTTTGCCTTAGAAAACTATCAAAACTTTAATTTTATTGATACCCTTCTGGCCGCATTCCTGATGGCTTTTCTCTGGTGGCCCGTTGGCCTGTATACCAGATGGACTCTACCAGAACTAATAGTCACTATGGCCCCTACTGTCATGGACTGGATTCAGCGAGCTAGATACTTCTGGCAATTTAACTCTGTTGTTATAAACTTTTGCCAACAATATACTGAGATCTTGTGGCCATACATCCACCATCTCCAAGCAAGGATCTGCCCCCTTGTCTCCCTAGTTGAATTAACCCAACCACTGGTGACCTTATCAAAACCATACTTGTAGTACCACCCCCTGCAGTAAGACCCCCAGGGTCTGGGGAAGCCTCAATTTGGTTCATCCTTGGGTTGCTTTTCACTATTGTCTTGCACCAATGATTTATCATTTCTCAATACCTGGCTCCATACAACGTCGTTCATGTGGCAATGTCTCTGGCATTCTGGCTTGCTTTTTGGGTGCTTACACATCCCAACTGGCAGGCCAGTCTAAACTTTTTCTGCCATTTTCATGACAGTTAGGTGGACTCATGTGAGGTGGAGTGCTAAGTTCCTTGGAGGGACATAGTGGCTGGTTGTATTTGGCGGACTGGATGAGACAGTCCACATGCATTTGCCTGCTGAGCGGTAAACGCTAGTGAGTGGAGCACCGCTGCCCCACACTGGGGCAGCAGGTGGTGTATCTGAGAACATAAATTTGATTTTGATGTGGTGAGGCGGTTGTGGAATATCAACCGTTTTCCAAAATTGCTCAAAAGTGATTTCAAGTGAAAAGAAAAGTCTATTTTTTTCTATTTATTGTTAGTTACATAGATAGACTTAAGCGCAGAGCTAAGTGATCCACCATTCCTAATCTAAAAGATTGACATTGGCATCAAGATTTTTTATTGTAAACTAATTGACAGGCTGAAATTGACATCAGGGCCTGAGGAATTGAAACCTTTATCTAAAGTAAAGATTAAATAAAAGATAATATAATGAATGGCTGGTAAGACCAAATCACAACAGAATTACATTTAAAAGGGGGACTTCCAGCGTTAATCTTTGCAAAGAGATCTCTTCCTTAAGATCTGATGACTGGGATGCCAACGCAGCATCTAGGAGAGAACCTTCAAGTACAAGAGGATCCAGGACTGGTTTAGGTAAAAAGAATTCACACTGTCATGATAATAGGCGGCTCTTGCAGATTTTACGCTTGCCATGAATCTGCATAGCATCTTTTATACATTCTGTCCCAATTCGCTGTTTCCCTGCATGCCACTGGAACCTTAAATAATAAACTACGAATCACCCTATATATAACCCCCACAAATCCACAATAAAATTAAGTTCTTCAGATTTCCAGTTGAGTTCCAATCTAGCTATAACGTTTTACTTTATCAACACGGTTTTAAGTAATTATGACTAACCATCCAGAATATACCCAGTGGACCGCCAACCTTGAAAACCATCAATTATTGTGCACCATATGCGCACTTTGCCGTGGAAAAACCAAAAGATAGTCAAACTTCATGTCAAATTGAAGATTTATGCTTAGTGTTCAGAACCTCCAAAACCCATGGGGGAAGCCTTATTTGAGAAAAGTGCAATGACTATAATACATATGTGTACTCACCAATCATTGTAAAACTGATTATGGACCAATAGTTTAATGTCTCACAGCCTAAAACGTGAGGGGGACAATTGCAAAGTCCTCCCCAACAATGACTCTGGGATATTTAATCCCTCCTTACCACCACCGCCCAACTCTGGCACTTAGCCAATGCACCCTTTGACTCAAGGGTTGACTGGAAGGAAAGTGCCCGCGAAATTTCGCCTCTCCAAGATTCAGCTATGTGAGAAGTTCCACCATATCCATCTAAAGAACAACCCAAATTTGAGCTGCTTCTTGGACAACTTTGAAGTCCTGGAAAGATAAAGTAACAGGCTAGTAACCACCACACCAAAGACATGATCTACAACTTCTTGACTGGTTCCTCAACGCCTTGGAGGAACCCTACTTGAATGCTGTGTTGATAGCTCAGCCTAAAAATGTCAATGATGCCAATTACACCTGCCAAAGCTATTCCCTCTAGCATCTCACTTTTAAAACGTGTTTTGGGAACCTGAAACTTACTAGTTAGCTGAGAAAAGCTCTTGCAACGAGGTTATTCCCAAAGTGAAGTCAATTGCTACGCCTTCTGAAACAGCTTATCAGATTTCCGCCCTTTAAACTCGTTGAAGAGTCTCACGGTGATGGTCCAGGGACAGGCCCCCTGAAATGTCATGCATTGCCACAACTGCAATGTTCCCGGCCACCATTCATGCCAGTGTCACACAACATGTTTCCAATATAAAGCTGTCAACTTTAATGGCCATGCTCAAACCGACCACTTTGCAAAATTAAGCTGCTACAATTCAATCTCATCAAGAAAGCTACGTGCATCAACAACCTTACCACTGTGACACCCTTACTATCTAACAAACTCCATATGTTACATTGAGGCTCTTCACTAGGACCTCAATTAGAATCAAATCCTTATCCTAATGGAAGCTTTCACTTGCAAAAAATGGAGAACATTATACCCAAATATGTACCTCAGAACCTGTTAAGAAAATAAAAAATTGAAGTTCTCCCTAATGCAGTTAAAGAAAGTCAGTAAGTACACACTGTATTACCCATGGAAGAGGATGATGAGCCGCGCTCTTGAACCCAGAACAGGGACCAGACGATTCTTCCTACATTCTCCAACAAATTCAAAGTGGACTAAAGTCAATTGCCTTAAAAGCGCAACCCATTTAAGACACTGCTTCAAGTCAAACTGCATTAACACATCATTGAAAATATCAACCTACAACAGAAAACTTTATCAATCCTGTGTCCTCAACCAATCTGAACTTTAGAGTGCCCACCATGCAAAAGAAGTCGGCACCTAATTCCTTTCCCTACCTCAACAAGTTGTGTAAAATCGATCCATACCTCCCTTATATCAGTCTGAAAGAGTTTCTACTACAAAATCTTGAAAGACACCATGATCCCCGTTAGCCTTGAAGATCTGTGCAAATTCAGTCCCAATCTCCATCAATATCTTAGTCAAGCAATCAGTTTGACACGACTAAGACATGGCACAATAAAACCCCAAGGAACCCTGTTTAGTATTACTGTTGCATCGCGCACCATTGCATCCCTTTTTGGTTACACCTTTTCCAATTAACTTAGACACTGACTTGTCAGCCAACATCGTTACAAAGAATATCTCCTAGATATTGACTATAAGGACATACTACACAGTGACCTGGCTTTTCTCATGACCAAAGGCACCCAAAAAGCCTTCTGAATACAAGTTTTTTACCTACCTGTTGAGATCACTGGGAAAATCAGATACATTGACGCTAATTTTTTTGAACACACACATTTCCCCATTTTACTGTCCCTCCAGGCCCTGAAAGAATTTGGCATTCATGTAAATTTTGAGAGTGACCAGTGGTACATCCAGATTGATGACGGAATGAAACCCATCAAAATTTCCTACTCCAATGCATCTTTAATAAAAATGCTCCGCCTAAATTGCGACCTACCTCTGTTTCAAGTTAGATGACCAAATTAAGACATTGGGATTAATGGACCCCAAAAAACTCAGTTGGTCCATCTCTTAGAACAGCATCATGAAAATTTCTTTCACAATAATGAAGGCATGCCGTTTTTGACCCTAGGATCTCCACATAGATTTAGGAAATGCATTACACTATAGTTAAACACCCCTATCAACTATCCCAACCTGAAATACAATTTTATGTAAGAAATTTTGAAAGTTTTAGTAATATGACTCATCCAACCATCTTGATCACTCTGAGTCTTTCCTGTTATCAAAATATATAAGAAAAACGGCATGCTCAAAAATTTGCATCAACTATATTTTCGCTCAACAAAGTAACTAAAAATAACGTGTAAACCTTACCACTCATCTCAGACATATTGAACCTAATAGAGGCATAAAGTAATAAACAAAAATTGACCTTTTCTCCAGATACTATAGACTAGGGAGTTGACAAAGAAATCATCCTCAAGTCTTTCTTCGTGACAAGATTTGGCAATTTGAGTACACCAGAATGCCCTTTGGACTCACCAGTGCACCATTCACCTTCCAGAAAGTCATGGACAACCTATTATGAGACCTTTTGAATGGATGTGTTACCATGTACCTTAATGACATTACCATTTTTCACAAACTTCTGACAACACTTAAGCGACATTAGAACATTTTTTTTCTGCATAAAAATCCAACCTCAGCATTAATGAGATAAAACTCATGCTATGCATTCAGGCACAAAAACTAATAGGATGTATCCTCATCCCTGATGGCAAGTGCACACTCATCTAAAAATAGAATCTATTGTCTCTTTGCCTGAATCAAAAAATGCGACAAATTACTCAGCTTCCTGGGCAACTTCAACTTCTATAGATCCTTCATCCCAAATTTTAGTTAAATTGCTGGTCTGCTTCATCACCTACAAAAGAAAGGGACTAAATAATTCTTAGATGACGAAAAAAAAGCTTTGGGTCCCTAAAAATTCATGACCCTTTCATCCACCTTAAATTTCCAACCTTTGAAGAAGAGTTCCAAATATTCAAAGATGCCAGTGACTTCGCCCTTTCAACCATCCTCATGCACCTCAAAGATAACACCTATCTTATAATAGAATATAACAAAAAGTATTTTCACTAGCTGAAATCATATACTCCATGTATAAAAGAGATCCTCGCCGTGGTAGACACCTTAGAAAATTCTGATATAATGTTTTCAATAGACATGTCATCATTTTCACAGACAACTCCACGGTGTCCTTCTTATCCAACAGCCCCATTACAAAAGGCTGGTGAATTTTTTGGTGCTGTGAAATAACAATAATGACTTAAAATGCACCACCTTCCTCAAAAGTTAAATGCTGTGGCTGATAGCATTTCCATCATAACAAATTTCCTGTCAATGCTGTGATCTTTCATATGGGAAGATTGGCCTTAAAAAAGGAGCTCACACAGATATGGAAGTTTTTATGCCAGTTAAAAGTACCCAAAGGCATCAAAGCCATTAAAAATTAAAAATCAATCTACCAAGTTTTCAATCGTTGAAATCAGTTGTATGTTCACACTAAAAGGGTAAGTCACCGTGCTAAGCATCACTTTTCAAAAATCAATTCAGCCTGAAATTTAGCTCCACTAAATAGATTTACGAAAACTATTAGCAAATATGGCGGGAAACCCCGCAAAACAACCCGCAGGCTATGCCAAAGGAGCCAGCGCCACCCCCAAACGAAGCAACCCTTGGTTACCCACCTCAGGATCAACCAGAATCACCCGCTCTCAAGCAGCAGCCATGAAAGCAGGCACCACCCCCCAACCTGGAGCTACTTCAACTAGCGCCAGTTAACCTGATCGCACTTCTGCAACATGCACGCCTAACAGCTCTGTGTGCGCTGCCTCCCACCAACCCGCTGGGCCCCCTCCAACCAAGGAGACCATCACCCACGCTGTTTTAATGGCGTCTGCTCAGTTGAATGCAACTCAGCCCATCCAGGCATTCACCTCCCCCATTGTGTCAGCAATTTAGCATCATCTATTATTGCTGACGCCGTGTTCCTGGCTCCCTCCATGAGAGGCGATACCCAGCTACCTGGCCCCCAAACCCTCAGATGTAAGGTTGGATTAGCCGCACATTCTGGTTCACTAAGCACCAAATTGGGACAATCTAGTCTTCCCAATGAGGATTCAAATGGTTCGGATTTTGAAACTTCACGCCAGTTCCAATCTCACCCGTCCCATTTAAACCCCGTAATTGGCACTTCCAAGTCGGCACTTTATCTCCATATGCTGAAAACGACCAATTCACCAATCAGCCAGTGAGTTTTGCCCACGAAATCACAGAAAATACTCGGGCTAAATTACCCAAATAGATTGGGATGGTGATGAAACATCGCCCTCCTCCCGATTGGCTGGAGTTAATTCCAATCTGGATGGGCCTCCCCAATTTAGCGAGGCCCAACAATCACCTGGCCCCCAAACCCTCGGATGTAAGGTTGGATTAGCCGCACATTCTGGTTCACTAAGCACCAAATTGGGACAATCTACTCTTCCCAATGGGGATTTAAATGGTTCAGATTTTGGAACTTCACACCAGTTCCAATCTCACCCGTCCCATTTAAACCCCATAATCGGCACTTCTCAAGTCAGCACTCTATCTCCATATGCTGAAAACGACCAATTCACCAATCAGCCAGTGAGTTTTGCCCACAAAATCACAGCAAATACTCGGGCTGAATTTACCCAAATAGATTGGGATGGTGATGAAATATCTCCCTCCTCCCAATTGACTGGAGTTAATTCCAATCTGGATGGGCCTCCCCAATTATGCGAGGCCCAACAAACCGCCCCTCATTTTAATATGACGCCAGCAACTGCTGTAACATTTCAGCAACAAGGGAACTCCACAAACTTGTCCAAACCACCAGCTCACACTCAACCCTCAATTGCAGCCCAAAGCAAACACAAACATACCAAAGGAGCCACTGGGGCGTGGCAAAAACCTCTGGCACCAACGTTACCCAAAGCTGATCCCCGTGAAGTGGCGTTTATTGCTGATGTTAAGAAGAAATGGGCCGAAACTAGAGCGCAAAAAGCTCTACCTCGCTCAACTCTCTCCCATGCAATTCGCCTTTATTATGGGCATACCCCTGTTGAATTCTATACAGAGGATTACTTCTCATACTTTTCAGCGATTGCGGAGACATTCCCAATTAACACCACCATCCATAAATCAGTGAAGGGCCACTACATCGATGTGGGCTTCACTGAAGCTGCCCTTGCTGACCATGCTGCCACCCTCCAGGTCATTATTCCACGTGGATCTCTTCGCATCTCCCGCACACGCTCTCACCTGGAGAAATTTCATGGGTTACTTTTTCCAAACTACCAACGACTGTTGATCCTGAGTCTCTTAAACTGGCACTCCATCGTGGTTTAATGGAGTTTGGGTCTGTTTTTTCAGTGGACTTTAGCGTCCCTCTTACTATGCTCTCACTCAAAGAGCTCGCACTGCTAGGGCGTCATTCATCCCCTCCCCCACTGTATCCTGCAACACAGAGGTTATTCCTCATGTGGCGGTAGTTGGGGCATGCCCTGAGATATTTTTTGTCGACCCTGATCAGGCGCGCCCCCGGTGTTCATGGTGTAACGCCCTTGGACACCTGTATAGTGGCTGCACAGCTCTAAAACAAGCCCTCTTAGCCACCACCCAGGGTCCTAAACCAGGCCAAAATGATCCCACGTGGCTGCAGCAGCAATTCCACAACCCACACAATGGGTTCCCGTTCAAGACCTGTCCCCTGAGGCCTTACGCCTAGCAGTCGAAACAGCTAACCCCACTATTGGTATGGGATACCTTCGCGCTCATGCCCCCCTTCCAGTGGGCACCCCCTCCAATCTCCCAGAGTCAACTCCCTCTCTCACCAAGCGCAAGGCATCTCCCACAGGGTGCCCCTTGTCAGCCACTCCCACTCAGGGCTCCGCGGCACCCCCACCAACCTCCACCAGCGATTTATCGCATCAACCCTCAGCTCCCAATAGAGCTATGCCCACCAGCATGGACTGGCAACCCGCGGCCTGCGGTAGAAGTGCCACCTCAAGAGTCCTACCCCAACCCCACAGTCCATTTCGCGCGGATCCTTTGCAGTGTTGGAGGAAGTGAATATGGACTCAGACTCATCAAATGGGGACACCGCGGAGGTCACCATTGAGCACCCTCAGGTTCTTCCCCTGCAACGGAGCGGGGGCAGCATCCTAGGCTGGCTTACTGGGTCCTCCGCCCCCCACCCTCTCCTTCCCCTCAGTCCCTCGACTCTCCTCATGGATTGCAGCTAATAGTCAAGCTAAAGGACTCAAAACTAGCCGCCTCACAGCAGCAGGTTTAAGCGCTGGCAACCCCCAGGTCATGGAGGGGAACAGCTATGAGTCATCATGGCAGCACCCTGGCCCTGCAATCCATCAACGCAAATGGGTTGCGGGACTTTAAGCGGAGAGCCCACCTCCTCCGCAACTTCAGGTCAGCACAAATTGAAATCGCTGCTGTCCAGGAGCCCCATATCCTCCCCCAAGAACAATCTGCATGGAATGAACAGATTGGAGGCAACTCCTTCTGGACAAACCATGACGCCCTTATTGTTTTGAATCCCCAGGTTAAAACCCATTCTTTTTCACAATATCTAGGTGGCCGCCTCATACTGGCCAAACTCATCACTCCTGACTTCTTCTTCTTCGCTGCAAGCATCTACCTGCCTAATGCAGGTCAGGAGCAAAATCGGCTCTTGGAAGAGCTCGTCCAACTCAATCTCCCACGGAATACAGTCCTCTTAGGAGATTTCAACACAACCGTAAGTCGCGTCCGTGACTCTTACCCCCTGAAGCAAAGGAACGTCCTGGATCAAGTCGCCTCCAGGATTTCCTTCGCCTGAGTGGCTTTATAGATGCGCTTCCACCCTCCGCGTCTGGCCTAGGTTGCATGACTAGGATCCAGTATGATGGAGGAGCTTTCCAGGCAGCGTCACGCATAGATATGGCACTGATTGGCCCCCTGCTAATTGGCCGCGTCTCCTCTCCCATCTCGCGTGACAACCATCTGAGTGATCACAGGTCACTCACCGTTGTCCTCACCACCACACTTAGACCGTCGCGTAGGTTCTGGCCTAGGGTTGCCTTAGCTCTTCTCAACAACCCCTTCACTAAGGAGAATCTGTCTATGACCATCTGGGAGACTCTCACCTCCCCCCACCCCTTCTGCTTGACCACAAGGCTAGATGGGCGGTGACCAAGGAGGGCATCACCCGCGTTGCTTACAACTTTGCCAAAGCACAGATGACCGCAGCTCGCTCCAGAGTCAAAAGGGTGGAAGCCAGAATCAGACATCTGGAGCGAAACTGCCAGCCTTCGCCCTCTCCCAGATGGTTGGAAGACTGGGAAGCGGCGCAGGAAGCACTCCGCTTGGAGCTCACACTTCAGGAAGAACGGGCAGCAAACTTTACAACATCTCGTTACTATGCTTAATAGAACGCCCCACCAGCTTCTTCTTTCAGAAACAGAAAGCCCGGTCAACAGCGCAGGATATTACTGCACTGAAGACTGGCACTACAACCACTTCAGATAAGGAGGAAATCACGTAGGAACTACACCGCTTCTACTCCAGCCTCTTCCATGCCACACAGGTGGACACATCGGACATCCAAGACTTCCTGTGGCGGGCTCCAGAGCCGCCCATTGACCCACAGGCTGATGAGGCTCTACTGGCGCCTATTTCCATCCAGGAGGTGATGGAAATCCTTCTGAAATCCCCACGGCTTAAAGCCCCAGGCCCAGATGGAATGCCCTTTGAGGTGTACCTTCTGAAACTTGCAGTGATAGCCAGAACCCTCCGCGACCTCTTCGCTGCACTCTTGGTGAATGGCGAGGTCCTCCCCGACTCCAGAGGCTCAATCACGATCCTCATTCACAAGAAGTCAGACCGTGAGAACCTGGCGAACTGGCGCCCCATAGTGTTGATCAACACAGACCACAAGCTCTTCACGAAGCTTCTGGCCAACCGTATCATCAAATGGGTGTCACCTCGCCTCTCCCCATCCCAGCACGGTTTTATTCCAGGGAGGTCGTTATGGGACAACTATAATGACCTTCACGTGACTTTGACTGCTAACTCTCGTAAGGTGAATGGCTTTGTGGCTTTCCTGGATATGGAGAAAACATATGATCGGGTAGCCTGGAAGTATATTATTGCTTCCCTGGCCCGCTTCCATCTCCCCCGCAGCTAGGCGCTGGATATCAGCGCTCTATGACCAGGTCCACACCAGAGTCCTGGCGCCAATGGGTTTTACAGTGGCAGTACCAGTTGGACAAGGTCTCCGGCAAGGGGACCCCTGAGCCCTATCCTTTTAAACATCACCCTCGACCCCCTCTTGGCCTCCTTACAGGACAAGCTAACAGGGATTCTGGTCTCAGGTAAAGCCCCCACCCACACCATGGCATTTGCAGATGACACCGCCATTGCATTTGACTGCCCTGGGGATATTGCCCTCGCTGCTGTGACCATTGAGAGGTACACCAAGGCGAATGCCATGGTCAACACCTCCAAGACAACATTTGTACATGTTGGCTCCCCCACCTTCCCCCCACCATTTGATATTGAACCTGTGCGCGGTACCTTCCGTCACCTGGGCGTTCTCACCAACCAACAAGGAGTTGCGCTAAAAGACAATGAGGACTTGCTCCTCGCAGCAGTTAACTCCAGGATTGCCAGCTGGAACTGGTGGCACATCACCCCCAGGGTCGAGCTCTGATGGCCAATGTGTTCCTCCTCTCCAAAGTCTGGTTCCTAGCGCACGTCTGCCCATTCACAGATGCCTTTTATACGCGGCTCAATGTACTCCTCCGCTGTTGGATCTGGGGCTCAAACCATCCACCAATGGCCCTCTCAACCATTGCCCAACCCTGCAATGAAGGGGGCCTAGGGCTTCTGAACACGCGATCCCACGCCACCACAATCTTCCTGAAGTTCCTATGGCCGATTGTCTGCTGGGACGCGACCCCCATGCCCCATTGGGCGCCCGCCCTCCGCCAGTCAGTGTCAGCAGCTCTGGGTCTTCCTAGAGCATCTCTGACCTCATTAGGGAGTGGCTCACAAACTACCCAGGCCATCGCTTAAAACCATCCTCATCCCCCTACTGGAACCAGGCTCTCCTTGCCCTGAAACGAGTAGGCGCGCGGATCCACCATGCCTTCCCATACCGAAGGGAAGGCCCTGGCCTCAAGCCCCCATCTCCATGCAATTGTGCACAATGGACAAGTTGTCACAACTCGCCTCAACCCCCAGATCATCCTCCCATCCGCCCAAGACTCCTTGAGCTCCTCCCTCCCTCCGTGCTATTTGACCTTAAGGAATTGTGGAAGGACGTCTATCACCCCATCCTGTCAGCAAAGGTGTCCAACACCTTATGGAGGGTGCTCCACTGTTCATACAGGACAGGGGACAGGACTGGCCCTGCCTTCCAGCACTGAAGCTGCCCCCGCTGTGCAGATCCTATTGACTTCCACCTCCATCGTTTTTTTACCTGTCCAGGTGTCGCCGCATTTTGGCCAAAGGCCCGCGCACTCCTCCATGCTCAGCCCTGGTCTGGACACCCTGTGCAAGACCTCATGTTTGAGCAGGCATTGCCTGGTTGCCACCGACCCCTCCGTGTCCTCGCCTATGCCACAGCCATCTGGACCATTCATAACTCCTTCCTTCGTGCTGCCTTTGACCAGCAGGTGTGGACCCTTTCTACACATGATCACCCACTTTCAGGCACAGAATGAGATGGCCCTAAAGTTCTGCACTATGTCGCCAACCCTCCCCCGCTCAGTTGTCACTGCAGCACGGCTCTGGCGCGCAAACCCCCTCCCTTTCTCGATGCCTCCTCCCTCCCCTTCCCTCGCCTCAGGCTCTTAGGAGCCCAGGCGTAATTCAATAAACATCGATGAATCCCCCCCTCAGGTTGGGACCATCTAGTACTAAAAAAAAGGGTAAGTCACCCAAGTAGTGCTTAAAGGCAAAAGTATGCAGTGCATAAAAGAAGCGCATGATGATGCAGTCCATTTTGGATGACAAGCAACTTAAACCTGACTACACTCCTCTTACTAGTGGCCTAACATCTATTTTGATGTCTCCAACTATGTTGCCATATGTCATGCTTGCCAAATTTTTGACACATCTCCCCAAACTCAAAAACCCTTTTAACTCATTGTCACTAAAAGATTAATTAATTGTGAGGTATTGATTTTATGGGACCGATTAGAGTTGCCTCTGACAGGTCCATATACATTCTTGTTGCAACAGAATATTCTACCAAGTGGCCCATAGCTAAAGCAACTCAACACACAGATGTGGCGACTGTCACCCAATTTTTTGAAGACATTTTCACCATAAATGGACAATCTTACACTATTATATTCAATAAAAACATGCACTTCAACAATCCTTTGTTGATAAGATTGTCAATCAAGTCCGCACTAAACATTCCATAACTTTTATATAACCCTCATTGCAACGGGATAAAAGACCATCTCAACAAAACCCTCATGAATGCTCTTGAAAGAAGTACCATAAATAGCCCTGATAAATGGCCTGACCGCCTTCCATTGATACTTTGGGCTTACTGCAACAAGATTCAAAATACTACCAAACAAATCCCTTATGAGTTAATTTTCAGTGTCCAATTTCTCTCAAACCTTTAATAGAGAACTTTTCCAGTATCACCTAACCACCTTATTGCTACCAACGGCGAACTTCCGCTTAATACCATGTAACTGAACATACTAAAAAGAAAGACATCTATGACAATCAACTTAAATCCCTTCAAGATTACATATTGGGAGATTTGTCCTCCTTTATCATAAGGAGCTAATTAACGCTCATACAAAGAAGACACCCCCCACTATAGAGGACCCTACCGAGCTTCCAAAGTTTTCCTATGGTAATTATGCCCTAGAGACTCTCAAAGGAGTATTAAACCAGCCTACCATTAGTAGGAATCACTTGAAGTTCAGTTGATACCAAAATGAATAGGGGGAGTGCATGAGAATAGGTGGTTCTTGAAGATTTCACACATGCCACAAATCTGCACCACATTTTTCATTCATCTTATACCAGTTCGCTGGTTCTCAGCATGGCACTAGAACCTAAAGCAATAATTACAAATTACCTAATATAAAAACCCTCATGAATCTACAATAAAATCAAGTTATTCAGCTTTTCAGTTGACTTCCATTCTAGCTATAACGTTTTACTTTATCAACACAGTAATCCATTAATTATGTCCAACCCTACAGAAACTACCCAGCAGAATTCCAACCTTAAACCCATAATTATTGCGCTCCACACGCGCATCTTGTCAAGAAAAATTAAAGTTACCCTAACTTATATAACATCCTTCATTGACAAGGGATACCAGGCTTTTATCATCTGGGGTAACTTCACTCACTGGCTCAAAGGTGGATCAGTGATGCAGGGGGTTGTGAAACCATGATATTTATTTAAAAATCAGATTTGAGTTTATATTTGGATATTGACTTGAGTTTGGAGTCTGTATTGAGGGGATACAACTGCAGCAAAGGCTGGAGGTAGCAAAGCTATAACCTACTCAGAGTGTTTTCTATGACTAATTCATCATCTATTTCTTAAGCAGTAATATTGGGAGATTAAGGGGTCAGTATATATGGTAAATTATAGGCGTCCCATTTAACAAATACATACTTTATTTCAAAGCCCAAAAGGGCACGATGGGTTTTAGTCTTCATGAGAACCAACTTCTGAGGTTTGCAATAGTGGGTAAGTACTTATGGTTAGTGCGCACAGCCACAGGATTCTTAGTCCCCTAAAAGAGGTATCAACGGTATAATAATGATCAAGAACAGCAGCCAACTTTTTATCATAGATGGCCCAAGCGCGCTGTGATGCTAAGTCTCTTAGAAAAATAAGGCATATGGTGTTCCCCCACTGTATGATTTTAAAAAAACAACAGCAACCGCTGTGCCAGAGGCATTTCAAGAAACAATAAAAGGCAACACAGAGCTGTGGTAACAAATTTTTCTTTATTGCTTAAAATGCATGTTGTCATTTAAGAATCCAAAGGACTGGGGCGTTTTATCTGTGAGGCGGTAGAGGGGGAAGCCATTTTTGATATGACAGGTGGGAATTTCTCAAGGAACGTAACATATCTTAGGAAACTGCGCAAATGCTTCTATGTTACTAGAGTGGGACAGAAGTGGATAGCTTTTAACTTGGAAGGCGTTGTCAAAATCTGAGGATCTCTTGCTTGGAAATTGTTATCCTGCACGTCTATTCAGGCTGAAGTTCAGATGGTTGATCCTTGATAGTGCCTGTAGTTTATGGGATTCAGACCGTCTATTAACTCACTAGGCCTATTGAATTTACCTCGACTCTTCCAGCCAACTTTGGGCATAATTTCTCCTTCATAATTTGGAACTTCTTCCAAGGCAGGATTTAATACAAACTGGGGATTCGGACCTTCCAGTTTGTTAACAATTCTCCAAGGTTAGAATTTGGGATAAAAAACCATGAAAAGGATAAGATAAACACAACTTTTATTTAAGCTATTTAATTAATAATTTACATTAGGCCAGGCGCCAGTATTTATACCTCTAGGGCATCTCCTGGCCACATTCCAGCACAAAATTTCAACAGTTATTTTGCCACTCAGCTCAGCCTACGACTGAAACCTTTTCTTAGGTTCATTGGTGGCAAAATACTCTCAAAATTGGGAGGATTCCAGGTACAAAAATTGCAATAAAAGCATGCAAAATTGTCCTAAGATCTGAATTTCAGATTCGTCATACTGCTGACAAAACACACCTTCTGTGATATTTTGGCCTTAATTGAAGTAAAAGATGCATCCCTAATTGGGACATCAGCAGGCCTCTTCCTCAAAAGCCTTAAGTAACCCCCTTTTGGCAGTCCACGTAAGTGCTATCATGCTGATTACATGGATCAACATACAACTTTCGCCCTAAGGTGGGAAATTGATTACGTTTTTTGTTTGTCTGAAGCCCACGGTATTTTCAGATGTTAACTTTTGGTCATCCCCATATTATTTTGAATACAATTGAGTTGATTGTGTTTTAATTGAGACCAATTGCTGAGATTTGATGCATTAAAAATTGGCTATAACGTGTGAGCATATTCAGGCCAAGTGCCTGATAAAGTATTTGATCAAATTGTCGTTTAGATATTCAGCCTGAATTGTATGATTGCAATAGCTTTGAGGTGAGAATTTAGGCGTTAACTCAAGCGTTGAAAGAATAATCAGCCTGATCTGATGATTATCAAAGGTTTATTTTCAACTCTACCACCAGAATCTGACAGGCGTAATGGCCTATCCATCCTTTAAAATAAAGTTGCCTAGAAACTGAACTATATCCTTATAAATTTCACATTTGGAGGGTTTGGCAACCAGTCCAGCTTTTGGAGTTCAGACGCCACAGCCACTAAACATTTTCAAGCTGCTCTGCATTAGGGGAGTGGATTAAGATGTCTTCCATATAGGCAATTGCACAGGATAGCATGAAAATTTCTTATATCTATTATTGATGTGTCTCTGAAAACTTACATAGCGTTCTTTAACCAAAATGGCATAGCCTTAAATTAGTATACTCCATACCAGATGCAGAAAACCATCAGCCAATTTTAACAACTTTATTCACACTTGATAGAAAGCGTTCATCAAGCGAAGCTCAAAGAAAATTTTAAATTTATAAATTGCCTGAAAAATGCCGCCTCCAGGAGTATGGATCACTAACTGTCACATTGTAAAGGTGTCCATAACCATACATGGCCTCAAAGTACCATTTGGCTTCTGTGTGGATACCACTGGAGAAGATAAAGGAGAAGTTTTCTTTACCATCCACCCCTTATTTACCATATCTTCATTCCAGATCTTTAACGCCTATTTTTTCAGTCGTGTAGGGATAAGAAGGGCAGTTGATTTTGATCATGTCAAGTAGTAGTTTAAAACTCAGGTCAAAGTTCAGTTGGCTTAGTAGTTGATTTGACTCTCCACATCAAAGACTGACTTGAATGGTGCGAGGATGAGAGGAAAATTGGGCAGCTCAGGCACAATATTTGTAAAAATGCATTCTACAGTTGCCGCCACTGCATTGCCCGTTGGAAAGGGTGAAGGAGGCTAATCTCACCTTAATGAGCATTGGAGGTAAAATCTAACATACTTTGCTTTAAGATAATACTAAATGACTGGTGGCATCACCATCCTACCCCCAAAATCATTGGTTGGAATAACTCTGAGATCGCTGAGAAATGAGCTAAAATTCATACTTATGGGCCACAAACCGCAGGGCTTTAAAAGTGAGAGTGTGAGCATAGGGACCCAAAATGTCCTCAATATTAATGAACTTGAGATGAATGCAAGATTAAGGCTTTCACAATTTTGAAATCCATAAGTTTCCCTGTAGCCCCAGTGTCTATCAGGCAGTTACAGTTACCTTACATTGCCCTACTAAAATGTGAATGGGAAACAAAACGTAAGCACAATCAATTTATTCAACTCATTTATGGGAAAAAGGGTTGAAACAGGCCTCTTAACTCGGTTTTGTGGTACTTGGTGCCTCTGTTGACAAACTTAGTGAGCATATCTGCTGCCCTAGCATAAGAAAAAGGTGCAGACTCAGGATCATCAAGGTCAGATAAGGGCCGCAAATCTGAAAGTTCCTCATAAGCAGGGTCATCATGACGCTTCTTTACCACCTTATTGACAATTGAAAGATGTTAAGAATTGATAAAAGGGGATGCAGGGTGTTTGGGGTTAACAAACTTTCCCAAAGGAACAATGGAGATATTGTGATATGGAAAAGATTCACAGAGTGAGACTTGTCTAAATGAATCATTAAGGCTTTTTCAGCTCCCTATAGGGGGAGTATAAGCCCCTGGGATTATATTAGTTCCATGTTGGTAGAAAATAATTCCATAATCTTAAACACTGTGGCACTTTTTCTCCAGTATAGGTAATTGTAGATAGTCAAGAGTGCAAGGTTCATCCAATCTCAACGGAATTCACTACTTTATCCATTGTCTTAACACTGTGGCAAATTTTAGCATCTGGCTGCGTCCATTTACTTTTTTAAAACTAAGTGAAGTATCAAACTCTAGGTCCTTACAGCTAAGTGAGGGATAAATGGGTTGTGAGTTGGGTAGCACAAGCTGTTAAGACATGCTGTATGAAAATTAAAAAATTATTTTGTGGACAATAAGTTATAGACACTCTTAAAAGAGAAAATAAACTTTGGTTGGTGGCAGAGCCATTCAAATTCAAGATGTTTTTACCAACAACTGCACTGCCTATTATAGGATTGGGTTATAATGTTAGAAACTTAGCGTGCTATGGTAAGACTTGGATTCCTTTGTGGGTACGCCAAGGCCCACAAGGGCAGCTACAGCCTACAAGAAACTGATGATTTTAAAGAGCCTTGAGTGGGCGCGTTGGAGGGGTGTTGATAGGCTCCAACCCAATGAATTGTTCCCCTTTTGTCATTTTACTTATTAAAAATGAACAAAAATCTGGTTTATATTATATTTAAACTTAATAGAATATTAAGAAAATAAATAAAGATTACGCCCTACCATTTGCAGGTTGCTGGGTCTTATAATGAGATGGAGGGGGAGGGCTTATAAGCTGAACTATGGTAGGGGGAACAATTTCTGATGTTTATATATTAATTAACAGTTGCAATCCCCAATTTCCCCTCATTAGTATTGGCTGATAATTCCAAGCTTTTCTCAGGATATTTTTCTGACTTCTGAATTTCCAAATTTAAAGCCTTTTTTTTCCTGTGAGCATCACTTTTGTTCTCAGGTGATTAAATTGATTCAACCAATCACAACTTATCTTAATTGTGCCGTTATTCAGGGGATGACAAAGCGACTGAATTCACTGAACTCACACACCTATGCAGCAGTGACGAAGGGGAACATCATGGTCCAGAAGGCCCAGCTGCTCAACTTTAATCATAGTTAAAAAAAGGGACCATATGTCCCTACAGTGACTATCTCAAGATGGTCCAAGATTTTCACTGAACAAGCAACATCTTTCACGCATTTCCCAAGTCCTCACACGAATTTGGTGTGCACATTACCTTTGACGTTGAGAAACCTCTATGATATGAAGCAGTATGTCAGGCTATCCCAGGAAGCTTCCCAGAAGCTGTAAGATTGACAGAAAAACTCACAATGGGAACCTTAGATCTTGGCTTTGCTATTACTGAGGCCGCGGATGCAGCCATAGCTGCCCCATTTGTAGTCACCTACACTAATCTGAGAGTAGGCAAGGAGCCTGAACAAATTACAGCTAATGTCTCAATCACATGCTCCCGTTTTTGGGATGATGAAAACTTGTTTGTAGTACTAGAAGGACTCCCAATCACTGAAAATAGGGACTACCTGGAGGCAGCGCTAACAAGTGGCTTGTGCACATATGGAGAACTAGTTTAATTTGAAATGGAGAAAACCAGCCTCTTGTCCCACCTGGCTACAGAAAAGGCTGTAGCAATTATACGCCTGGGCACAAATGCAAATCGTGACATCAATACAATCATACACAAAGCGTACATCTTAGACCCAAAGGGAAATAAGTATCACCATTTCTTAGTCCGCACAGAAAAAGCCCACCCATATGCACGAGCTGTAACAAAGTAGGGCATAAAAACAACGCCTGTCCGGCGACATGAAAGGGAATAAAGTTTATTAAGTGTAAAGAAAGCCTGAAGGATATAGATCAGGGAGACGCATTAACAGCCCGCCTCTGGGGATCACAGGCTAATAATGAGGTGGTCAAACCAGTCTCCCCAGACCAATGTAAATAAGAGAAGATGGCTAGAATGGCGGCGGAGAAGACCGAGCAGAGGAAGCATTAGGAGGAGAAGGAAGTAGCAGCTTGGGAGGAAGCGGCCAAGCGCAACATTGAGCAACAACAAGAGCACCTCTCTAGTATGACCGCCCCTAAGACAGCCCAGCAGCCGCAAGATAATGAGCAGTTGGCATTTGAATCAGAAATGAAAAACTCACACTTTCTACCTGTACACAATAGAGCCTAAACCATTCGAGTACCAATCAACAAACCTATTCCACAATCCAACTGTTTCTAACCCCTCAAAAGGATGGAGTATAACAGTGCTTACTGTACGGAAAACCAAATAGGAACTCTGGTCCACCAGAATGGCAATCAAATACACCACCAGCTAAACCATTTATGAGGGTCCTATGACTAGGTCCAGACATAAGCAAGACGCCTCAGCTGCACAGGGTTAATCTGGCCCTATGCAGTTATAGCAGGCGTGCTGAGTTTTCTAACGATTGGAACTCTCAACATAGCAGGACTCTCATCCAATAAGTCCCTTATAAGAAATAAGGGCTACTTCTAAACCCACTATTGATGTGCTTGCCTTGCGAGAGAGCAAGTGCATCACTGGAAAGAAGGAAGAGTGTTCCAGGCTTTTTCTCCCTTTGCAAACATTCTGGATCAGCTTTTGTGGATTTGTAGTCAAAGCAACAGCTGCCATCACAATCACCAACTACTACTATTATTTAAACTAAAGGTTTTAAGTTCTGGACTTCAAATGGGGGAACCAATCATTTCAGGTCGCTTCAGTATATGCCTCTATTGAAGCGGACAAAATGGAAGAGTTTCTGATCAACCTAATTGACTTAAACCTTCCAGAAGAAACGATTTGCCTAGGGGACTTCAATTGCTGGTTGGACGGAACTTGTGACAGATGGCCAAATGTCACAAACCCGCCAATATGATAAACTAATTACAGCAATTAATGACATCAAAAGGTCTTCTAGATGCCAAAACATTTATCAGAAACATACATTTTCACAAATCTGACGCGGTCAAATATTGTAGGTAATCAACTAATCAGCGCCACTAGGCTGGATTGGATAGTTATACCCGTGTTATTGGAATCACAAGCTGAATATTTTGCAACAATCAACCTACATCTATCAGACCACAGAATTGTGAAAATTAGTATCCAATCAAAGAAAGAACCAAATAATAACCAACTTTGGAAAAGGATGCTGCCAAAGAACGTGAATCTAGTACAAATAGAAGATCATACAAAAAGGCATGTAGATGAACTAGCCAAATGCACTGGCTCTGAAACCTTATGGCAGCAGTGGCAAAGATTAAAAAGGAAGAATAACCATTCCAGCCCAGGCAGCATCACGTCACACAAGGAAGGAAATAGAAGAATATTTCAAAGCTCAGATAACATTAAACCATCTAGAAAGATACCCACTCCATAAAGCCACTCACCACAGCGGGATAGAGATTAGATGAAAAAGACACTAATTTTCAAGAAACATAAACAACCTCAAATGCACATGGAGGCCCTCAAAGCAGGTTTCAGATAGGCTATTCAGGGGGATCAACCATTCAAGTTTTACTATCAGACTTACAAAATGAGGTCATAAATGCCAGTTTCAAAGAACTCCAAATATGCGAAGGCCAAACCACTAGCAACCCAGAAGAGGTATCATCCATCACCCCACTCCTACTACTTCTGAACTGTATAAAGAAGCCCCAACAGAGGAAGCTGATAAGAACTACTTCACCAATTCTGTCCCCAACCACACCGAGCATTTAGTCAACCTTGTTGACCCTATAACGGAGGATGAGTTAGTGCAGGTTCTTTGGAGGCTCCCTACCAACAAGTCACCAGGACCAGACGGCATCCCTTATGAGTACTATAAAGCACACTATAAAAAGTAAAGAAGCTCATGCTATCTCTCTTTAACTCAAGTCTGCAAGAGGGGAGGGTGATCCCATGAGGCGCAGAAGCCTATACCATAGTGCTCCACAAAAAAGGGGGCCTTACTGACCTGAACAACTGGCGCCCAATATCTCTAGTCAACGCGGATATGAAGATAATGGGAAATATAATGGCTAAGCGTCTCTAAGAAAAATCCAAGGAGTGCATTGCCCCACAACGGCATGGTTTCACCCCAGGGAAGAGCATTTGAATAAACATCCACCAAGTAACAAACACACTGGGAGGAGCATCCAAGGACACGCTCTTCTTTTTAGACCAAGCTAAGGCATATTTCAGAGTAGACTGGTAATACTTGGCAGCAATTTTTCACAAACAGGGCTTCCCCAAACACTTTATCTCATGGATAGCAATCCATCAGCTGTCATCCACCTTCTCAGCTCTAGTGTCTGCATTAATTTCGCCTCCTGTCACACCAGAAAGAGGCCTCTGTATAGGGGACCCACTTAGCTCTATCTTGTATAACCTCACAATTGACCCCCTCCTAAGGGTGATAAAGAAACAGTTAGCTGGCATTAAGTGTATGGAGCAAAAACCACTTAAGGTTTTTACCTTTGCAGATGACTTTGTGGTAGGGTCTCCTCCAAGGCGGATTCCAAAAAGGTAGAGGAGATAATCAGCTATATGAAAAACATCCCGAGCTAAACACAACAAAACCAAATCACAAGCCTTGATGCTATTAGATGCTACGCGCCTAATCCCTAAAAACAAGAGGACAAAAAAGTCATAAATACAAACAAAGTGAAGAAGTGTAAAATTCGTATTTGTCCCATCACCCTTTAAGATGCCTTGCCCAAAGGAACCCATCAAACACCTAGAAATCCCCATCACAAGTGCGGGTATAGAAACTCAAGTGATGGAAGAGAAGCTACTTCAGGATATCTAAAGGACAGTGGCAAGGTTTATTCAGTAAAGACATTTTTTGGCTGTAAAATGTCGCCTTTCCAACACTATGCTCTTCTTAAAAAAATGGTACCCTGCACATGCTATTGCCTTTAGAAAAATTTTATTGCCTTTAGCAAAAATTTTAAAAACCTCACATCAATTCTAGAACCTTGGTTCTGGGGCTCATGCTCTCCCAGCCAGGATCACTAAACTAAGTGGGCCAAATTCTGAAGTTGGGATGGGGTTAATAGACCCTGAATGCAATGATGCGAACATATTCATAAAATGGATCAGTGCTGCAACCACACAAGAAGGGAGTCCGCCTCCCTGTGCATCTGCAGCAATGACCCAAATAGCCAGAAACCTAGCTCTCAGGGACCCAGGATCTCCAACCACCCTATTCAATTACCTAGGTTCACGCCCAGGGTTAGTAGGGCCATGGGACGCGACGCATGAGGCCAAGGTGATGCTCTATCATTTTAAAATATTAAAAATAGAACCAGAAATTGAACTTGAATCTTAAAAATGCGTCATGGGTGAAAATGGAAAACTCTAAAACTTGACCAGCACTCAGAGCCACCAGCCAATGTGAATTCTGAGGGCCCAAGCATCCAGCCAATCCCTGTGCTGGATTTTTGGGGAATAATCTACCCTCCTGAGCTCCATAATACTACTTGGATAATATTGAGCAAGGCTCTATTCCACCCCAAAATTACAACCCTGCATTGAAGAGTCATTAAATGACTGTTTTTGATAGGGGAGCGCTCAAACGCCATGAACAGGCAGTGCACAGTGTGCAGCAAAGAAGATTTTCTGCACCACAGATATTTTTCATATAAAACAGCGGTAAGAGACTGAGAAGAAGCAGTGCGCTTAGCATAGCTGTGATCCAAAAATCCCAACCACATATCCAAGGATGGCTCTTCCAGGCTAGGTCAAGGCATTGAGACCCTGGTTGCAACAAGAGAAATTTTTGTTATAGCGTTATGGGAGATCCATAGAAACTGGGTTGCCAACACTGCAAGCCTACAAAGGTCTGACCCACTTAGGGCCATCAATAACTTTCGCTTTAATCTAAACAAAAACTTTGGCTTCTGGCTGTTTGAGGATGCCATTATACTAAAACAGCATGCGCAAGTAGCGTCTTGTGCCATTTAACACATGTTGAAAATTTCCATGGTGCAACGAACATGTTTATGGTAAGCTCATTTACCCAAGGTAACTGAGGTCTCCCCAACAGCAACCCACAGCAAGGCGTGATGCTAAGGTTGTGCGAATAGCATCAAGTCACTTATTTGCAACCCACTTTAAATTATTCTCATTTACTCGCCTATCCATTCCCTCAAGTGTGTCATCTCCAGTTGCATACTCTTGAATAAAAATAAAATTAAGAAGTTAAAAATGAATGTACAATTATGGTTTTAACTTTGCAATAAGATATCAGGTTCACCTTAATATAAACCATTTCTTTTTATCTTTTTTGCTTGAATTTGGCTTGCTAGGTAAGTTTCCCATACACAGTTTGACTTCTGATAGAGCCCCTTGTTGATTGCAGCGAATGGGAACCATAGTAAAAACCTTTTTTTGATTTGTCCATTGTCATCACAAATTTTCTTGATTTTTTAAAAACTTACAAATTTGATGCTAGGATCAATCTGGATTTGGGGTAGCGTGGGAAAGGCATGTGGCAAACAGATAGGGGCAGCAGCACCCCATCTCTCATCTAGGGTATGCCCTAGGTAAGAGATTTGGGTGGGGGGCATAGCCCTAGGATTTGACTTTTTGGTTTAAAAGAATTCTTGCTTCTAATTAACTTAATAGCTAGAGCTAAGGCTTTTACAGTAAGGATGATTGTCCAAAAGCAATAAGGACTGACCAAAAATAGTTGTAAATACATCATATCTTGAAAATCACTTATTATGTTTATTTATCAGTTTTACCAGAAATAAACACATTCTTAAAGGATAATTACTTTAATAATCTATAAAAATTATTGCTTAATCTACTTATACTTTTTCATATAATGAAAGTTGAAACCAAGTATCACATTTCTACTAGCATTTATATATACACTATGGTTAAGGATCTTCATAATATAAATCCATCGCTAATCAGGCTTACAGATCCAGCTATATATAAGCATCTAAAGTAATACAATTGAAAAATCAAACCTTTAGCTTTAGATATATTGCTGACCAGCTCATTATTCACACGTTTTTAACTTTGTTTAAATATCTCTAAAAGACTGAAAATTTCCTTTAATAGTGTTAAACAAATGAGGTTTATGAGTGCTGTAAATACTATTTTAGTATATTTAAAACTATAAACTTTTATATACCTTCTATCTCTTAGTTAATACAAGCAAACCTTTTTTGACCATGAGGTCCATATACAAGAAAAATGGGATGACTGGGTAAGGCCCTAACTGTCACACTAGGTATACTGAGGCTGCAGCAGCAGCTTCATAAGTGAAGTTTAGAGTAAAGAGTTTTATAAAAGGGGTCAATACTTCAAACAGATATGTGATTGCCTGTCTATCTGATCATGACTATGTTTCATTGGGTAGTAGTACTCCATACTTGACCCGCAGATCATAGCTTATGTTGCGTTGGGGAAGAGCAACCAAGCTGTTATTGACCCACTGAGTTTTTTCAAGGTAGCCTTTAAGGTCTTAAGGTGGGTAAAAAGTCTGGATAACTATAGTGGATTTGGAATCCCGCTCATTCTTGCTAAAAAAGATTGAAAGACTACAGAAGGCGTTGGACCACCATGACTTAACATTTAAAACCAGGCAGGTAATAGATAGCTTACTTGATACACAATAACCAAATGGAGCAATGACAATCAAAAAAATTTGTAATTATTAAATTAACTGAATGACTAAGTTGCATGCTATAATTGAGTTTTGATATAATTTTTAATTGCAAGCGAAGTTATCCAGCATTGCTCAGGTTTATGAGCTCACATTATTATATCCTAAAGGCTGTGACAGCACTACACTTGAGCCACTCGGACTAACAGCTTCTCTGTTGCCCTTGTGGCTGGTGAGCTGATTATACTAACTTTACTTAAGCTACTTAAAATTCTAATACTGATTTTTGTTTTTTTTTTAGTTAGAAATTTGGTGAATTAATTTTGAAATATTTGCTAATTCAAACCCACTAGCCCAGATAGAACAAACCTATCATACTTGATAAGTTTCAGGTGAGCAATTTGGTGAGTTATGAGATAATATTTGCCAATTCTCACCCACTCACCCAATTATTAACCTATCAGGCTCAAAGATTTCAGATGTCAGTTAGTGTGTCAGTATGTCATTGAATGTGTTTTAAGTAGATTCTCATAGTTTTTAAAAGGGGTACTGGCATTGTGGGATGGCATCTCGTTATCACCCCTCATGATGTGAGCTAAATCCCATCATGGCAGAAATCACATTTTTGTGCCAAGAGGATAGCAATATATGTGGATTTGCGCACCATGCCTTGTCTGACCAAGTGCATTAGTGAACTTTGATCATGTAATCCCAGACTATCAGAACATGCCGCCAGATTCTGGTTATTAACTTGAAAATAAACCCTTCAACAACCAACGGATAAGGCTGATTATCCTCACAAAACTCAATCAAATAATCAAATTCTCAACTAAAAGCAAATTGGTATTAATTATCTCATGCCAATCATCTCAACGTCAATAAATTTAATTATTAGATCAAAAGCTCAAGCTGTATATTCTCACATATTTAGGCCAATTATACATGCAACAAATCTTGTCATCTGGTCCCACCTAAATGGTAACAATATTCACTATTCAGCTGCTAAGCATCACTTTTAGAAAATCAATTCAGCCTTGAAATTTAGCTCCACTAAAGAGATTTACAAAAACTATTAGCAAATATGGCGGGAAACCCCGCAAAAGAACCCGCGGGCTCAGCCAAACGAGCCAGCACCACCCTCAAACAAAGCAACCCTCGGTTACCCACCTCAGGGTCAAACAGAATCACCCGTTCTCAAGCAGCGGCTGTGAAAGCAGGCACCACCCCCAACCTGGAGCTACTTCAACTAGCACCAGTTCACCTGATCGCACTTCTGCAACCTGCACGCCCAACAGCTCTGTGTGCGCTGCCTCCCACCGACCCTCTGGGCCCCCTCCAACCAAGGAGGCCATCACCCATGCTGTTTTAATGGCGTCTGCTCAGTTGAATGCAACTCAGCCCATCCAGGCATTCACCTCCCCCATTGTGTCAGATAATTCAGCCCCATCTATTATTGCTGACGCCGTGTTTCTGGCTCCCCCCATGAGGGGCGATACCCAGCTACCTGGCCCCAAACCCTCAGAAGTAAGGTTGGATTAGCCGCACATTCTGGTTCACTAAGCACCAAATTGGGACAATCTACTCTTCTCAATGGGGATTCAAATGGCTCGGATTTTGGAACTTCACACCAGTTCCAATCTCACCCGTCCCATTTAACCCCGTAATTGGCACTTCTAAAGTCTGCATTTTATCTCCATATGCTGAAAACGACCAATTCACCAATCAACCAGTGAGTTTTGCCCACAAAATCACAGCAAATACTTGAGCTGAAGTTTACCCAAATATATTGGGATAGTGATGAAACATCGCCCTACTCCCAATTGGCTGGAGTTAATTCCAATCTGGATGGGCCTCCCCAATTTAGTGAGGCCCAACAATCCGCCCCTCAATTCAATATGACGCCAGAAACTGCTGTAACATTCCAGCAACAGGGAACTCCGCAAACTTGTCCAAACCACCAGCTCACACTCAACCCGTGATTGCAGCCCAAAGCAAACACAAACATACCAAAGGAGCCACTGGGGCGTGGCAAAAACCTCTGGCACCAACTCTACCCAAAGATGATCCCCGTGAAGTGGCATTTATTGCTGATGTTAAGAAATGGGCCGAAACTAGAGCGCAAAAAGCTCTACCTCGCTCAACCCTCTCCCACGTGATTCGCCATTATTATGGGCATAACCCTGTTTAATTCTATACAGAGAATTACTTCTCATACTTTGCAGTGATCGCGGAGACATTCTTAATTGACACCACCATCCATGAATCAGTGGAGGGCCACTACATCGATGTGGGCTTCACTGAAGCTTCCCTTGCTGACCATGCTGCCACCCTCCAGGTCATTATTCCATGTGGATCTCTTCACATCTCCCGCACACGCTCTCACCTGGAGAAAATTTCATGGGTTACTTTTTCCAACCTACCAACGACTGTTAATCCTGAGTCTCTTAAACTGGCGCTCCATCGTGGTTTAATGGAGTTTGGGTCTGTTCTTTCAGTGGACTTTAGCGTCCACTCTTACTATTCTTTCACTCAAAGAGCTCGCAATGCTAGGGCGTCGTTCATCCCCTCCCCCACTGTATCCCGCAACACAGAGGTTATTCCTCGTGTGGCGGTAGTTGGGGCATTACCTGAGATCTTTTTTTGTCGACCCTGATCAGGCGCGCCCCCGGTGTTCATGGTGTAACGCCCTTGGACACCTGTATAGTGGCTGCACAGCTCGAAAACAAGCCCTCTTAGCCACCACCCAGGGGCCTAAACCAGGCCAAAATGATCCCACGTGGCTGCAGCAATTCACAACCCACACAATGGGTTCCCGTTAAAGGACCTGTCCCCTGAGGCCTTACGCCTAGCAGTCGAAACAGCTAACCCCACTATTGGTATGGGATACCTTCGCACTCATGCCCCCTTCCAGTGGGCACCCCCTCCAATCTCCCAGAGTCAACTCCCTCTCTCACCAAGCGCAAGGCATCTCCCACAGGGTGCCCCTTTTCAGCCACCCCCACTCAGGGCTCCGCGGCACCCCCATTAACCTCCACCAGCGATTTATTGCATCAACTCTCAGCTCCCAATGGAGCTATGCCCACCAGCATGGACTGGAAACCTGTGGCCTTCAGTAGAAGTGCCACCTCAAAGAGTCCTACCCCAACCCCACAGTCCATTTCGCGCGGCTCCTTTGCAGTGTTGGAGTAAGTGAATATGGACTCAGACCCATCAAATGGGGACACCGCGGAGGTCGCCGTTGAGCACCCTCAGGTCCTTCCCCTGCAACGGCGTGGGGCAGCATCCAAGGATGGCTTACTGGGTCCTTCGCCCCCCCCACCCTCTCCTTCCCCTCAGAACCCTCGACGCTCCTCATGGATTGCAGCTAATAATCAAGCTAAAGGACTTAAAACTAGCCGCCTCACAGCAGCAGGTTTAAGCGCTGGCAACCCCCCAGGACATGGAGGGGAACAGCTATGAGTCCCCACGGCAGCACCCTGGCCCTGCAATCCATCAACGCGAATGGGTTGCGGGACTTTAAGCGGAGAGCCCACCTCCTCCGCAACTTCAGGTCAGCACAAATTGACATCGCTGCTGTCCAGGAGCCCCATATCCTCCCCCACGAACAATCTGCATGGAATGAACAGTTTGGATGCAACTCCTTCTGGACAAACCATGCCACCCTTATTGTTTTGAATCCCGGGTTAAAACCCATTCTTCTTCACAATATCTAGGTGGCCGCCTCATACTGGCCAAACTCACCACTCCTGACTTCTCTTTCTTCGCTGCAAGCATCTACCTGCCTAATGCAGGTCAGGAGAAAATCGGCTCTTGGAAGAGCTCGTCCAACTCAATCTCCCACGGAATACAGCCCTCTTGGGAGATTTCAACACAACCATAAGTCGCGTCCATGACTCTTACCCCCTGCAGCAAAGGAACGTCCTGGATCAAGTCGCCTCCAGGATTTCCTTCGCCTGAGTGGCTTTATAGATGCGCTTCCACCCTCCGCGTCTGGCCTAGGTTGCATGACTAGGATCCAGTATGATGGAGGAGCTTTCCAGGCAGCGTCACGCATAGATATGGAACTGATTGGCCCCCTGCTAATTGGCCGCGTCTCCTCTCCCATCTCTCGTGACAACCATCTGAGTTATCACAGGTCACTCACCGTTGTCCTCACCACCACACTTAGACCGTCGCGTAGGTTCTGGCCTAGGGTTGCCTTAGCTCTTCTCAACAACCCCTTCACTAAGGAGAATCTGTCTATGACCATCTGGGAGACTCTCACCTCCCCCCACCCCTTCTGCTTGACCACAAGGCTAGATGGGCGGTGACCAAGGAGGGCATCACCCGCGTTGCTTACAACTTTGCCAAAGCCCAGATGACCGCAGCTCGCGCCAGAGTCAAAAGGGTGGAAGCCAGAATCAGACATCTGGAGCGAAACTGCCAGCCTTCGCCCTCTCCCAGATGGTTGGAAGACTGGGAAGCGGCGCAGGAAGCACTCCGCTTGGAGCTCACACTGCAGGAAGAACGGGCAGCAAACTTTACAACATCTCGTTACTATGCTCAATGGGAACGCCCCACCAGCTTCTTCTTTCAGAAACAGAAAGCCCGGTCAACAGCGCAGGATATTACTTCACTGAAGATTGGCACTATAACCACTTCGGATAAGGAGGAAATCAAGCAGGAAATACACCGCTTCTACTCCAGCCTCTTTCATGCCACACAGGTGGACACATCGGACATCCAAGACTTCTTGTGGCGGGCTCCAGAGCCGCCCATTGACCCACAGGCTGATGAGGCTCTACTGGCGCCTATTTCCATCCAGGAGGTGATGGAAATCCTTCTGAAATCCCCACGGCTTAAAGCCCCGGGCTCATACGGAATACCCTTTGAGGTGTACCTTCTGGAACCTGCGGTGATAGCCAGAACCCTCCGCGACCTCTTCGCTGCACTCTTGGTGAATGGCGAGGTCCACCCGACTCCAGAGGCTCAATCAAAACCCTCATACACAAGAAGTCAGACCGTTAGAACTCGGAGAACTGGCGCCCCATAGCATTGATCAACACAGACCACAAGCTCTTCACGAAGCTTCTGGCCAACCGCATCACCAAATGGGTGTCACCTCGCCTCTCCCCACCTCCAGCATAGTTTTATTCCGGGGAGGTCGTTATGGGACAACTATAATGACCTTCACGTGACTTTGACTGCTAACTCTCGTAAGGCGAATGGCTTTGTGGCTCTCCTGGATATGGAAAAAGCATATGATTGGGTGGCCTGGAAGTATATTGATGCTTCCCTGGCCCGCTTCCATCTCCCCCGCAGCTAGGCGCTGGATATCAGCGCTCTATGACCAGGTCCACACCAGAGTCCTGGCGCCAATGGGTTTTACAGTGGCAGTACCAGTTGGACAAGGTCTCCGGCAAGGGGACCCCCTGAGCCCTATCCTTTTAAACATCACCCTCGACCCCCTCTTGGCCTCCTTACAGGACAAGCTAACAGGGATTCTGGTCTCAGGTAAAGCCCCCACCCACACCATGGCATTTGCAGATGACACCGCCATTGCATTTGACTGCCCTGGGGATATTGCCCTCGCTGCTGTGACCATTGAGAGGTACACCAAGGCGAATGCCATGGTCAACACCTCCAAGACAACATTTGTACATGTTGGCTCCCCCACCTTCCCCCCACCATTTGATATTGAACCTGTGCGCGGTACCTTCCGTCACCTGGGCGTTCTCACCAACCAACAAGGAGTTGCGCTAAAAGACAATGAGGACTTGCTCCTCACAGCAGTTAACTCCAGGATTGCCAGCTGGAACTGGTGGCACATCACCCCCAGGGTCGAGCTCTGATGGCCAATGTGTTCCTCCTCTCCAAAGTCTGGTTCCTAGCGCACGTCTGCCCATTCACAGATGCCTTTTATACGCGGCTCAATGTACTCCTCCGCTGTTGGATCTGGGGCTCAAACCATCCACCAATGGCCCTCTCAACCATTGCCCAACCCTGCAATGAAGGGGGCCTAGGGCTTCTGGACACGCGATCCCACGCCACCACAATCTTCCTGAAGTTCCTATGGCCGATTGTCTGCTGGGACGCGACCCCCATGCCCCATTGGGCGCTCGCCCTCCGCCAGTCAGTGTCAGCAGCTCTGGGTCTTCCTAGAGCATCTCTGACCTCATTAGGGGAGTGGCTCATAAACCACCCAGGCCATCGCCTGAAACCATCCTCATCCCCCTACTGGAACCAGGCTCTCCTTGCCCTGAAACGAGTAGGCGCGCGGATCCACCATGCCTTCCCATACAGAAGGGAAGGCCCTGGCCTCAGCCCCCGTCGCCATGCAATTGTGCACAATGGACAAGTTGTCACAACTCGCCTCAACCCCCAAAATCGTCCTCCCATCCGCCCAAGACTCCTTGAGCTCCTCCCTCCCTCCGTGAGATTTGACCTTAAGGAATTGTGGAAGGACGTCTATCACCCCATCCTGTCAGCAAAGGTGTCCAACACCTTATGGAGGGTGCTCCACTGTTCATACAGGACAGGGGACAGGACTGGCCCTGCCTTCCAGCACTGAAGCTGCCCCCGCTGTGCAGATCTTATTGACTTCCACCTCCATCGTTTTTTCACCTGTTCAGGTGTCTCCGCATTTTGGCCAAAGGCCCGCGCACTCCTCCATGCTCAGCCCTGGTCTGGACACCCTGTGCAAGACCTCATGTTTGAGCAGACATTGCCTGGTTGCCACTGACCCCTCCGTGTCATCACCTATGCCACAGCCATCTGGACCATTCATAACTCCTTCCTTCGTGCTGCCTTTGACCAGCAGGTGTGGGCCCTTCCACACATGATCACCCACTTTCAGGCACACTTTGAGATGGCCCTGAAGATCTGCACTATGTCGCCAACCCTCCCCCGCTCAGTTGTCACTGCAGCACGGCTCTGGCGCGCAAACCCCCTCCCTTTCTCAATGCCTCCACCCTCCCCTTCCCTCGCCTCAGGCTCTTAGGAGTCCAGGCATAATTCAATAAACATTGATGAATCCCCCTCAGGTTGGGATCATCTAGTAAAAAAATATTCACTATTCAGCTTAAGTAAACGTCTGGGATTGACCTGAAAATAACGTCTAAGAATTTCATGGACAAATAGACATCATTAAATTTTAATCAACTTCCTACCCTATGGCGAAAGTTGTAAGTTGATCCTCATAATCAGCACAATAGCACATACACATGAACTGCCCAAATGGGAGTACCAGTACTATTGAGAGAGACCAACCAATGTCTTGATTAGGGGTGCGTCATTTGCACAAATTAATGCCAAAATTTTCCAGAATTTTTTTTGTCAGCTTTATGACAAAACTTGAGTTGTGATGATCCTAGGACAAATTTGCACATTCTTATTGCTTTTTTGTCCCTGAAATCTCCCAAATATGAGAGTGTTTTGACAATTGGCCTCCTTACAGGACAAGCTAACAGGGATTCTGGTCCCAGGTAAAGCCCCCACACGCACCATGGCATTTGCAGATGACACTGCCATTGCATTTGGCTGCCCTGGGGTGTTGCCCTCGCTGCTGTGACCATTGAGAGGTACACCAAGGCGTCCAACGCCATGGTCAACACCTCCAAGACAACAGTTGTACAGGTCGGCTCCCCCATCTTCCCCCCACCATTTGGTATTGAACCTGAGCGCGGTACCTTCCGTCACCTGGGCGTTCTCACCAACCAACAAGGAGTTGCGCTAAAAGACAATGATACTTGCTCCTTGCAGCAGTTAACTCCAGGATTGCCAGCTGGAACCGGCGGCACATCACCCCCAAGGTCGAGCTCTGATGGCCAATTTGTTCCTCCTCTCCAAAGTCTGGTTCCTAGCGCACGTCTGCCCATTCACAGATGCCTTTTATACGCGGCTCAATGTACTCCTCCGCTGTTGGATCTGGGGCTCAAACCATCCACCAATGGCCCTGTCAACCTTTGCCCGACCCTGCAATGAAGGGGGCCTAGGGCTTCTAGACACGCGATCCCACGCCACCACAATCTTCCTGAAGTTCCTATGGCCGATTGTCTGCTGGGACGCGACCCCCATGCCCCATTGGGCGCCCGCCCTCCGCCAGTCAGTGTCAGCAGCTCTGGGTCTTCCTAGAGCATCTCTGACCTCATTAGGGAGTGGCTCACAAACCACCCAGGCCATCGCCTAAAACCATCCTCATCCCCCTACTGGAACCAGGCTCTCCTTGCCCTGAAACGAGTAGGCGCTCGGATCCACCATGCCTTCCCATACAGAAGGGAAGGCCCTGGCCTCAGCCCCCGTCGCCATGTAATTGTGCACAATGGACAAGTTGTCACAACTCGCCTCAACCCCCAAGATCGTCCTCCCATCCGTCCAAGACTCCTTGAGCTCCTCCCTCCCTCCGTGAGATTTGACCTTAAGGAATTGTGGAAGGACGTCTATCACCCCATCCTGTCAGCAAAGGTGTCCAACACCTTATGGAGGGTGCTCCACTGTTCATACAGGACAGGGGACAGGACTGGCCCTACCTTCCAGCACCGAAGCTGCCCCCGCTGTGTGGAGCCTATTGACTCCCACCTCCATCGTTTTTTCACCTGTCCAGGTGTCGCCGCATTTTTGCCAAAGGCCCGCGCGCTCCTCCATGCTCAGCCCTGGTCTGGACACCCTGTTCAAGACCTCATGTTTGAGCAGACATTGCCTGGTTGCCACCGACCCCTCCGTTTCCTCGCCTATGCCACAGCCATCTGGACCATCCATAATTCCTTCCTTAGTGCTGCCTTTGACCAGCAGGTAAGGACCCTTCCACACATGATAACCTACTTTCAGGTACACTTTGAGATGGCCCTGAAGGTCTGCACTATGTCGCCAACCCTCCCCCGCTCAGTTGTCACTGCAGCACGGCTCTGGCGCGCAAACCCCCTCCCTTTCTTGATGCCTCCTCCCTCCCCTTCCCTCGCCTCAGGCTCTTAGGAGCCCAGGCGTAATTCAATAAACATCGATGAATCCCCCTTGGGTTGGGACCATCTAGTATTAAAAAAGAGAGTATTTTGACACCAATATTCCTAGCAATAGGTCATAATTGTTTCAGTTCTAGGGCCAAACTGAGGTGGAAAATAATCTGTGGAAATTGTATGCTCAAAATGTGGCCAGGAGATGCC
This sequence comes from Massospora cicadina, assembly GCA_022478985.1. Classification (NCBI taxonomy): domain Eukaryota; kingdom Fungi; phylum Entomophthoromycota; class Entomophthoromycetes; order Entomophthorales; family Entomophthoraceae; genus Massospora; species Massospora cicadina. The sequence continues at coordinate 45,869 of JAKSZP010011972.1, forward strand.
CTAGTGGTAAAAATACCGGCACCTTGCCTAATGGATAATCATTAAATAATACTATCTAGTAAAAGATATATTAAAGTAATTTTTTTGCCTGGTTTTTATATCAGAGTCTTTTTAAAGAGTATCAACAAGCTGGAATCTCAGAATCCAAAGCTTGTACCTTTGCCTTCCTTGGTATATGTTCCCAAATACAAAGGTAAAATTAAGCCCAAGATTGACCAGAATAAATTAGGATAATTTGAATATGCCTAATGAGCTTCCAAATGGTCAAAATAACGTAAGACACAGGCTATATTGAGCATCTTTTAGTTGAAACCTTAAACAACTAGATGTTCAGGATTTAATTTATCAAGTGAGCGATCCTCAGAATTTAACAACTGGTGCTCACTCAAAACTGGTGACACTTTCTAAAAATGGACCCACACAACCTGTTACTGGCAGATTTAGCCAGATGAGAAAGTGACAACGAGATGGAAACTAGTGACAAAGAAATATTTGGTTATTTTAATATCAACCATCAAGACTAGATGCAGGTACTCCTACTCCCTGAATCTTATCACAGTGGGTAGAGCTCATGTAGATACAACAAGCCCCTTTGATCTTACTATATTTGAAAGCATAAAAACTATGCTGAAAACTCTATATCAGGGTTTCAGGATTGGTACTTCACAAATTGATCCCTCCTTTGGCCTGTTCTATTATCTTAAGGATCAGGAGCTCAAGATGGAAATATATATGAAGTTCTGTGATGTAACCATGGAATCTCATGCCAAACGTCTCACAGGCAGTCAAGAAACTAATGAACTCCTGGTTAAATTTGTTTATCCCTCAATCAAGCATACCCAGAGAATCCTTGCTAGACAAAATCTGGACTCACAGAAATCTACCATGTACAAGGGGAGGAACAATCTTCCTAAAATTCTCTACTGGACAAGTTAAATTCCAGTATTACTAAGTCCAAAAGGCAATTGTAAATAATACATAACTTGCCAATGAAGCTCATTGGAGATTAAACACCCTTGAGGAGCTCCTAAACAAAGGAGTCCCAAAGATAGCCGCAGAAGTTCTTGCTCACCATGAGCTATTTCATTAATGGGTACAAAGCATGAATAACTGGTGGCAAAAAATGGAAACTCAGTCTGATTTCCTATTATCTCAGACAAAAAACTCACCATACATGCCACTTTGGGCCAAAGAAATCACATGTACTTAAATTCCAAGCACGATGACTTTGAGAAGTATGTTTGGACTGAATTGGGTACTATTAATAAAGACATTGAATACATTGCAGCATTACCAGCTGTTCCAAATAGAGATGAGGAGGATACCCAGATCAAATAGGAATTTTAAAAAAATTTAGGACTATTGTGTCAAGATTTCAGGCCATAATACTGAAATTAAACAGGAGAATTGGGAACTCATAATGCACTTATCAACTGCAATTTTCTGAGTAGACAGTATGGCCAAAAATATTAAAAGCATAAAGTTCAATCAAGCCTTAAGAAGAGGAGTATGACAACCTTAAAAAAGAATTCAAATTTCTTAAGAAGCAAAGCTGCCAGTGCTCACCCAGCCTTGACAACAGAAAAGTAGGAAAAAGTGCTACTCATTCGGCCAAAAAACAACTCAGAAAAACAACCAAGGGCTAAAACTTAGGCATTGTAATCCAGTAATTCAGAGCAATATCTTGAAATTGAATCATTGGAAATTGATACCAATGCAGAAACCAATATTTCGAACTTCCATACTATGCCAAAATTATGGCATCAATCCCAACTCCAGATAATCCCCAACAAGAAAGAGGGACAATTTTAAGTTATGATACACCAAGACGTTCAAGAAGAAGTATAAACCCTATGCCTGAAACAGAGAGAGATGACTAAATTATTGAACTTGCCAAAGTTTAATAAGGATAAAAACGTTCACTCTTTTCTCAAGCTATTTGAAAAAGCAATGCAGGGAGCATTAGACCATGAAAAAGGATCAGCACTGATCACCTCACTTGATGCCCATAGCTGTAATCTTGTCATGCCCTATTTGAGTGACTATTGGTCCTATATGGATGCCAAAATTGCGGTGACAAAACAATTTGGAGGGCCTGGAAATTTAGAGGCCCAAAAAAAGAGCTTATTAATATTGAATTCAAGCAAAATGAGACTATTAAGGAATTTGCAGACAGATTTTTCCATGAAACAAGTCTTTCTCAGGTGCAACGAAATAGATAAGTTTGACGCTAAGATTGCAATGGAAAACGCAGTCATGCCCTACCATAAATTGCACCATGTCATGATACCTTTATTCAATGGATAAATAGAAACACAAAAACTTAAAAATTACTTAAGAAGCTGTCCCGCAGTTTTGACACCCCTGATTGGCCCAAGGACTAGCAAAAATTCGATTTTTGGCTAAAAAAAGTAATACTATGTCTGATCAAGGGAAAAATTCCGAACTACGACCCAAAAATTTGAACAAAAACAGCAAACAGTGCCCATTACATGACATTTGTGGTCAAAAGGAACATTTTGCTATCCACTGCTACAGACGGTCAGACAAAAAGCATGAGGTCAACGTTTCTTTAGAAATCAACAGTGACAGCGAGGCGGTAAAAGAGAAGGTAGAGTAGTGGCAGAATGCTCTAACTCCACTGATATATAAACAATTCCACATGACCCTGGCGAGCTCTTTAAGGCCAAAAATGTTGCCAAAGATAACCTCCACCATATTGTGGCTAATGATGCCATGATGGTCACTACTTGGGCCAAAGCAAAAGTAACTAAACCCTTGAAAATTACCAAAGAAGCCCAAAAAGAGGTGTCAAAACCTTATGCAAAACAGATTATTAATCAGGTTAGGACCTCCAGCCTGGATGTTCAACTGACCTACCTTTGCTTAAAAATATAAAAGTAGCCATTCCATGAGAGCCATAGCAGATAACTTCCCAGATATTTGCTCAATTCTAAATTTGCACCTAGAAATGGGCAGCAGTCACAATATCTACACAATAAATATCTCTAAAAACTTCTCTGAATGTACTTTTGTGGATATAGCAGTAAACAAAGAGCGAGTTCTGGCCATTGTCAATAGTGGTGCTCCTATCAGATATAGTCAGCAAAATAGTTAAATAGCTGATTATTGCGCCCAATGCTGCCCACTGTCAGGAAAATGGTACAGCTGGAGTACATACAACTAATTCGCTGGGTGCATACAGTACCCTACCTCTCAGATTCGGATCTATTGTAGTGACAGTACCTGCCATATATTTGCTAAATAACAACTACAATATTATATTTGGGACTGATTTTTTTAGGAGATATGTTGTTACAAATTATAAGGACGATACTCTCACCATTCTTGGCCATGCCACCCCGCTTTAATATAAAAGGGATGGGGAAATTGAGAAAAAGAATCCAGTTTATTCATAAATCTGCCCTAAAAGGATGGAGCAGTCCTGATTGATTATGTTAAAGCTTGTTCAAAGATAAAACCACTACCCACCTAGATAAATGAGTCAAAGGGCATCCCACTTTGGTCAAATCAGCGCCTTACTATACCATCTAGAGATCAAATAATCGTCCCAACAGGACTGAAAATTACTAACCTAGAAGGACTTTATGGTGAAGTATAGTAAGCATGGTCCAAATCTCGATTTGATCCAAACGTCCTCTGGTATTATTATCCCTGGTCATAGAGAATTACACATCTTGTATGAAAACCTGCAAAATTGGCCCATCTTTATCAAGAGACATCAAACAATTGCATTTCTGCATATGTTCCCTACCTCAGAAATTCATTCATTCCATGAGTTTGAAACTTTTGTCAAATTAGGGCTTCCCAATAAGAACGTACTCAGCATTAATAATGTTGTCCTTATGGCCGATTTAAGCAGCCTGACCAACTTTTAGAAACGCCAAGCTTAGGAGTTATTCTCTGAATATTGGGAAATATACACACAATATGATTTTGACTTGGGATGTGCTAAGGATGTAATCCACAATGTTGATACTGGTGATCATAAACCAATTCAATTACGCCAAATTAGATGCTCAAAATCATCAGAAAAAGCTGTATTCAAGGAGATTAAGGAACTCCTCAATTGTGACATGTTAGTGTCTTCAAAAAGTCCATGGGCGGCACCAAATTCTAATAGTGAAGAAAAAGGATGGAAGCAACTGAGTAGTCATTGATTACCAGAAGCTAAATAACATCACAAAGAAGGACTTGTACCTTATGCCACAAATTTAAGATGCCTTGGACAGGCTAGGTGGAGAGAAGTTCTTCTCAGCAATGGACCTTATCAGTGGGTATTGGCAAAAAGATTTCCCAAAGAGGAGCGTGAGAAATGTGCAATTATAACACAAGTGGGCCTATTCCAGCTGAAAAGAATGCCTCAAGGGCTCTGAAATGCCCCGGCTATCTTCCAGAGGGCAATGGACACAATCTTGGGAGATTTGAAGTTTTCATATGTACTAGTGTACCTTGATAAAATCAACGTTTATCAGCTGCACTTTTGATGACCACCTGGAACACTAAGAGGAGATTTTTATAATGCTAGCAGTTGCAAGCTAAAAACAAAGCCCAGATAATGTCAGATCTTCAAAGACCAACTTGAATACCTCAGATTTGTAATTGATAAAGTGGGTCTTCAGCCCCAACCCCTAAGTTAGATGCCATCTCCAAAATGAAACAGCCCAAATCCAATCGTAATATTCAAGTATTACTATGCATTATTGGGTACTATCACTAATTTATCGCTGACTTTTCACAACTTGGAGAGCCGCTTTTCTACCTACTTAAGTTTAAGGTCCATTCAACTGGACTCCATCTTGCCAAAATGCATTTAATAAACTTCAATTGTCTCTATTATCACACCTGTTCTTCAATATCTAGATTTTGATTGTTAATTCATCATCCAAACAGATACATCACTAACGGCAGTGGGGTCATATTATCTCAATTTGAGGAAGACGATGAAAAACATCCAGATGCCTTCACTAGTCAGAACTCAAATGTTCATGAGATAATTTTCTCATTGATGAAATGCAAATGATTAGCCATCATATATTCTTTCAAGCAATTTTAGGTCTACCTGCATGGCACTCATTTCATATTTGTTACTGATCATGCTTCCCTAAGATGGCTGAACAACTTAAGTGATCCTGAGGGAAATTTAGCTCGTTGGGCATTATAGCTTCAAGCTTATGACTACACAATAGAGCATAGAGCTGAGGTAAACATCAAAATGCCAGCTGCCTTTCCTGACTACCCACCATTGCAACACTTAGTCAAGCCACCAATGAGTTGCTTAAGAAAATGATAAGTGGAGAATACCAAGATGATCCCAAACCATCAAAAAAACTATTATCAGATTTATGGAAAATACAACTATCAAAAAATGGGACACTTTACAAGATCATTGAGGGCAAGAAGTATATTTTTCCAAGACCATCATCCTGAACAGACATCATTTTGGTTTCCCATAAGGCCATAGGGCATGGTGGATTCAAAAAGACAAAAGAGCATCTGAAGCAATTCTACTATTGAGAGTCAATGCAATTTGACCAAAAAAACGTTATAATGCTTTGCGGATCATCAAGGCAAAAAAACATTCCAAAAAATCACATCTTATTAGCTTGTTCATCCCAAGTTTTCATGGAACATTGTATCTATTAAAGTTGTTGGCCCACTTCCAACAAGTGATATGAAGGCCAAGTACATTATGTAACTATTGACCACTTGACCAAATGGGTCAAAGCCAAGGCTATTTGGGAAGCAGTAGTGACAACTACAGTCAAGTTTGCCCACAAAAACATCCTCCACATCATGAATGTCCAATAGCTATTCTTACAATAATGGAACAAATTTTACCACCAATGTCTTTGCCAAGCTCAACTAATTAATGGGAGTAAGAGGTGTGCTTTCTGCTCCCTATCATCCCAAAACTAATGGTACAGTTGAGCGGACAAACGGTACATTGGTGAACATTATCAGAAAATTTATTTTGCCAAACCATCTGAATGTAGTACTTATTTGAGTTTTTCAGTAATTGCCTAAAATATCACCTATCATTCAGCAACTAGGATGTCACCTTTTCAGTTATTATATGAAAGAAATCCAGAACTACCAACTCTACTATATTCAGTCCTAGAATACCTGATGAAAACACTTATCCTCAATATATTTAGAGGCTTGCAGATACTTTAATCAAACTGCAAGTTCAATCTTTTGACAAAAGTTTTGCTGTGAAAAAGGCCAGACATCAAAAGGACTTGGAAAATTGCTGCAAATTGGCCAAATTTGAAGTTAACAATAAAGTTCTATTTTGCAACACCCATGGATCGGGCCAATTGCAAAAGTTAGATCGCATCTGGTTAGGGCCATTCAAAATAATTGAGAAGACATCTCAGTTCATATAAACAATTAAGGGTATTAGGACCAGCCATATATACAACTGAGTCTATGCAAAATTCCTAAGAAGGTTCAATAAGCTAGCCAATTAAGTAAAGTATAAAAAGCATTGCATAAAAAAAAAAAAAATAAAAAGAAATATATATGTATATTTAACATAATTAATAATTTAAAATGCACTTTGGATGAGGAGAGGATCCAACTCCAGATTCATTGACAATTGGAGCCAAAGTTAAGGCTATGCACTTGGCCTATTCTATCAGCAATTTGAGCTAAAATTAACAAATGATGAATTTCAATGAAGGATAATTGGGAATCTTAGGGCTTATGTTCAAGTCAAGTGAGGGGAAATGTCAGATTCTGGTGGTTGACTCAAAAATATACTCTTCAACAACCAACAGATCAGTGCCAATTATCTTTGCAAAACACAAGCTAATACTCTAATTCTCAATAAAAGCCAATTGCTATTAATTGGCTCAGTCCAGTTATTTCAACTTCAATTAAAATTAATTATTTTTTTATTAAATTCTTGGGCCAAATATTCTCACACATTCAGGCCAATTATATATACAATTAAACTTGACATTTGGTCCCAACTAATTAGTAACAATATCAACAATTCAGCTAAAGAAAACGTTCAGGTATTGACCCAAAGATAACGTCTAAAAATCCCATTGACAAATAGACATCATTAAATTGTAATCAATTTCCCGCCCTATGGCGAAATTTGTATGCCAATCCTTGTAATCAGCACAATAGCTTGCACATGGACTGCCCAAATGGAAGTACCTAGTAACATTAAGAGAGGCCTGCCGATGTCTTGATTAGGGGTGCGTCATTTACACAAATTAATGCCAAAGTTTCCCAGAATTTTCTTTTTGTCAGCTTTAGGACAAATCTTAGATTATGATGATCCTAGGAAAATTTTGCACATTCTTATTGCTTTTTTGTCCCTGAAATCTCTCAATTATGAGAGTATTTTGACACCAATATTCCTAGCAATAGGTCATAATTGTATCAGTTTAAGGTCCAAACTGAGGTGTAAAATAATTTGTGAGAATTGTATGCTTAAATGTGGCAAGGAGATGCCCTAGAGGTATAAATACCAACGTCTGTCCTAATGAATAATCATCAAATAATATTATCTAGTAAAAGTATATTTTATAAATTCTTTTTGCTTGGTTTTATATCAAGACTTTTTTGAAGAGTGTTGACAAGCTATATTCTCAGAATCCAAAAGCTTGTACTTTTGCCTGCCTTGGTAGAAGTTCCCAAATACAGAGGGAAAATAAGCCCAAAATTGACCAGAAGATTCAAAATTTTGAATATGCCTAGTGAGCTTCTAAATGGTCAAAATACCGCAAGACACAGACTATATTGAGGACCTTTCAGTCAAACTTCAACCCAATTAGATGTGCAGGATCAAATTTATCAAGTGAGCAATCATTAGAATCTAACACATGCATAGGAAGGTTTTACCCCCAGTCCTTGTTTTGTCCTTCACTCCTGTATTTTCATTCCCTACTCCCTATCCCTCCTATCAGTGCAGCATAATTGTCCCAAGGTTAACCCAACTCATTTAAATTATAAAACTAATAGTGTTTTAAATAAATATTTCTATTTTTAGATAGTTTCTTTACCATTAAATTTTCAGTTAGGGTTTGTGATATCAGTCATATACACAGTGCATTCAAAAAGTTCTGGGACAAACGTTTAAAGACACAACTTTACAAATAAATAAACTTTCTTTTATCATAATTTAATATACAACCTTTCCCTCTCTATACATATTTATATTGCTAAAACAATTGTTAAAAGGTATGCACATAGTTCCTATTTTGTATAACCATGTTTAAACCAGCTGTCACATTCTTCTGAATTGTCTCTACTTTACCAAAAGGATGAACCTTCAGTGCCACCTTCAGATTAGAGAACAGAAAGAAGTCAGACAGAGCCAAATCTGGTGAATAGGGTGGATAATTATAATCTGAAGGTGGCACTGAAGGTTCATCTTTTTGATAAAGTAGAGACAATTTAGAAGAATGTGACAGCTGGTTTAAACATGGTTATACAAAATAGGAACTATGTGCATACCTTTTAACAATTGTTTTAGCAATATAAATATGTATAGAGAGGGAAAGGTTGTATAAAATTATGATAAAAGAAAGTTTATTTATTTGTAAAGTTGTGTCTTTAAAACGTTAGTCCCGAACTTTTCTGAATGCACTGTGTATAAAAACAAGTTTTTGCGCAACTCAAGATTGATTTTTAGTAAACTTTTCTCTCTTGTTGCAACCACTTTTGCAACTTATTCAATTCAAGTCTGAATCTAGTTTGATAATCTCACAGAGGAGGTTAGTCTGCGCCCATGTCAGGGAGCAGTTGGGCAAGTAAGGTAAGAGACACAGGTGGTAGGCCCGCGACCTCAAACATTCAAAAACGCCCTGGAGAAACCAGCAGATAATACAAAAAATAAAAAACTGGCGGTTACTATTTCCCTGAAAATCCTCACTTGGCAGGCGCGATGTAACCAGTACATCAACACGCCGCACTCTCAACCACTCTCGTTGGTAGAATACAGAGTCTGGGTGTTCCTGGATATCCACCAAACAGCCCTCTGGGAAAAATTTTGTGGGTATGTGTACACTTTTTTCCTGACCATGGTGTACGTCACATCTCATTCCATATCACGCAGTTGGCTGGATCTCGGTTTTGAAAACAAGGAGGCAGCAGACAAAGCTGCTGCAGTGCATGTAGTGATTGACCTCCCCAAAGGGCAATGGGTCATCAAAACCAAGCGCATGAGATGGACAAAATCCAACCAAATTTTCCTCACATTTGACTTCTTGCCCAATACAGTCAAGCGTGCCATTCTGGAGCAGCACCTGAAAGAGGGTCTCACCATATATGGCGAAATACAATCCTTTGAGATGCAACGCTTTACGCTGATGCCACACCTGTGCACCAGCAAAGCCATTGCAGTTCTGACTCCAACCGAGGAGATCATAAAGGACCTAACCCAGATCCTGCGCTCCACTTATATTAATATCGAAGGGCATACCACCCACCCTTTCTGGGTAACTGTAGCCAGCGCACCCCCCATCTGCACCCACTGTGATGCGTTTGGCCTTAAGGCACACGCATGCCCCACCAAAGAGGGCATTACATTTCAAGAGCACCCCTCAGCGGCCATGGCCAGCGGTGAGGCTCACTATGAACCAACCACCAATACCAAAGAGGCTTTCCCATGGGGAGCACAAGGCTGCTACCTACTAGTAAAGCCTGTATCCCCTCAAGAGCGAAAAAAATCCAAACAGGCCCGCAGGGCTGTGGCCAAGGAAGCAGCCAAAGTCGCCTCCACTATCCCACACTCCCAATGTCAGGAGGACATTGAAAACTTCACAGCAGAAGCAACTTGGGAATCCCTCAACCAATCAGATTGGGAGGCCCAAGCCAATTGGGCCACCCAATCTGAAGATCTGATGGGCGACTCAATCTCACCAGACCTTTGCAACCAAGCCCCAATTGAAACCAACTTGGTCACCAACCTAACTGAAAAAAAAATTTTGACCCAAACGTTGGTGCATCAAACTCATTTGCACCGCAAAAAATTTAATCAACAATGGGGAAACAAAAAGTGAAGGCAAAAGCCAACACAAACCTGTCTGCTAAAATTAACAAAACTACCAATAGCGTTGCTGCAAACACCCACACAGCTGTGAAGGCCCATGGGGATACAGAGGAGGCTGGTGGGCCTGGGTGCCCACCCCCTCGCACCTAAGGTGTGATGGGGGAAGCCTTCACTTTAGGGATGTTGAATATTGCCAGACTCAAGGCCTCGCCATCCCGGGCTAGGAAACTGAGTTTTTTACAAAAAATTTACCTGTGGACATCCTGGCCATCCAGGAATCCCACTATCTGCGAGGTTCTGAGGACGCTTGGAAATTATGCTCCTCCTTTCCCTATCCTTCTGGTCTGAGCACTGTGGGGTGCTTGTTTGGAAAAAAAAATTTACATTTTTATCATCTGAATCCTTCCTCTATGCCGTGTCCTCGTTGTTACATTTTTGTGGGCTGATGTGGTACACGCTATTGTCAACATTTATTCCCCAACCTGTGCATAAGAGCGTCAGGAATTTTTCTCATTAGTCAAATCCCTTCTTCTACCCCCTGACCCTTTTGTAGTTGGCGACATGAACTGTTGGCCAAACACACCCACAGACTGTTAACCTTCCTCATCCCACGCCCCTCAGGGTCACATAGAACTTCGCATTCTAAAGGCCACCCTTGAGTTATTAGATGCGCTGCCACGGAAGGCTCCACTGCTTGAGAACATGACGCGCCCCCACATCCACAATGGCCAACTAAGGTCCATGACCCACATCGACCTTATCCTCACACCGGCAAAATTTCAATCTCATATTTCCCACTTCCACACATCAAAAATTGATTTCTCTGACCACCAGCTGGTCTCAAAAACCTACCACTTACCTGTCACAGTGGCTAGAGCTCCACATTGGTGCAAACTCCGCCCACCCAAAATTGTGTCGCCAGGATTTTCCACTTGGATGGAATCAGCGACTTCAAAAAAAAGTTTATTACACCATTTTGCGCGGATCCAATTTCCACATGGTCAGCCTTCAAAGAGTATACCATCCGCCATGCTCGCCACCTCTCCTCCCAACGCTCATGAGCTACATCAGCTGTCATCTCGCGCGCTCTGGCAGAGTTGACACACCTGGAGTCCAACATCCCAGCCACAGGCTACAGCCCTGCTTGGGGCCAGAAGTGGGCAGAAGCAGCCGCCCACCTCAATGCACTTGAAAGGCAACACAAACATCAGGTTTGTGTTCAGTACAGGACCAAACACATTACAGAGGGCGGCATGTGCACTGCATATTTTTTAAAATAATCTTTGCACCACGCCAGAGCGTGGCCCACACACAGGTGCGGAGATTGGAGAACTGTTGTGGATACGCTGGCTGAAGTGGCAATCAAAATACAAAAGTATTACTCCAAGTTGTACTAATCCAATCCAATTCAGCCATCCAAAAATGGCGAAATTTCATAATAGCACTCACATCTACACCGTTTTTGATACCTGGAATTAATGAATTTTATTACTCCAAATGAACTCTGGTCCACCATCCGCGGTGCACCAAATTGTAAATTCCCAGGCCCTGATGGCATTCTGTATAAGTTCTATAAGAAGTACTTCAAATATCTATCCCAACTGCTGCTAGCCTCCCTTAACCGGAGCCTTCTGAATATGCGCCTTCTACCAGGAGGGCAAGAGGCCTTCACCATCACACTCTTCAAGAAAGGGGATAAGCTAGACCTAGCTAACTGGCGCCCCATTTCTTTAACTAACATGGATACAAAAATTTTAACTAACTTCATGGCTAACCTTTTAGGGATTGTAACGTCTGCCACCATCTCCCCAGAACAATTCAGTTTCATACCCAGAAGACCGATTTGGGACAACGTGCACTCTGTGGCTAATGCATGCCAGTCCACGGCCTCTGGGGCACTTTTATTCTTGGACCAACAGAAGTCCTATGATAGAGTAAACTTGGAATGCCTCAGGGCCTGCCTCCACCAATTCCATTTGCCCCCTCGCTTCATCAACTGGGTAATGCTGCTTACAGAATCTGCAACAATGGCAGTGCGTGTCCCTGGCTTCCTCACGGAAGTATTCCGCCCTCAAAGGGGCCTACGCCAAGGGGACCCCCTTAGCCCACTCTTATATAACTTCAGCCTTGACCCACTACTTCAGAACGTGAATGCCCACCTCACTGGGGTCCATGCACCAGGCAAGCCCCAGTCAAGATGATGGCATTTGCAGATGATTGTGTGGTCAGGGTGTCTAATAATCAAGATGCACGCGCGCTTGAAGCTCTCATCCAGGAGTATTCCCGGGTAATTAATGCTGCACTGAACGCTTCCAAAACTGAAATCATCCTCCTTGGTCAGTATCAAACCTGCTAGGCCCCTGCGACCAGTGCCCAGCCCAGCCCATGTGCTTGCACATGAGCTCACCTTCCCTGCTCACCCCACACCGCCCCACTGGTGCTCCCCTTCGTGCCACGCCCTACCATAGGGCTGGTCCACCATCTGGGCATGTGGGTGGAGGCAGGCGGGTATGCCTCAGCAGTAATGGAGAGTCATATCCTAGACAACGTGACAAAACGCATCGCCTCCCTCAGAGCCCACCCTACTTCCCTTACCAGCAGGATTGTTTTAGCCAACTCTATGCTCTTCTCCAAAGTCTGGTTTGGAGCCCACGCAAGCGCCTTCTCCCCAGGTTTTTTCAAATCTATATATGCCCTTCTACAAGGGTGTCTATGGTCAGGCCGCCCACCACCAGTGCAGCTTGAGGTCATGTTTGGCCCTCATCATCATGGTGGCATGGGCCTGCTTGACCTTAAAGCCCATGCTGCCAAGATCCTGGGCACCTGGATTGCAGCAACACCGCCCCTACACTCCCCTCCCAACACTGGTCCCACATGGCCTGCTCCAACTTCTCCCGCGCCCTGGGCCTTAACAATCCATTGCACCCTCACTCCTTGATTAAATATCTGGTTTCTCACCCATTGGCCACAGGTCCTCACGGTACTAAAGCTCACTACAAACAAATCCTCCTCTCCATGCGGAGCGCAGAGTGGAGAATCCATATTAATGGACACACAGCCCAGAGAGGCCGCCCCTCTCCTCGGTTCACACAGGAGGTACAGGGGTTACCCATTCAAGATGGATTGATCCCCACACGGCCCCATTTCATATCCAGGGTGGACTACCTGGACATTATAAGCATCCCTTATTCCCTTGAGACCCAGAAGACTATTTGGAAATACGTACACCACCCTCTGTTGCAGCCTCAAATCTGTTCCCATGTGTGGCGCTGCCTGAGTGGGTGTACCATATGGCTGAGCGCTTTAACGCTTGACACTCATCCTGCGTCGTGTGTGGCCAGTATGGAATACTGTTCCACCACCTGGAGAAGTGCCCTACCTCTAAAGTGATATGGCACGAAGTTCAACGTCTGCTTGGCCAGGATCAAACACATCCCTTCAGTCTGTCAAGAGATATGTTTGCTATATCCATGGTATCCCCTCTTTCACCCTCCCTCCATGCTCTGGTGGTTGAAATCGCCATGTGGACTATCCACACGATTGTCTTGGATGTCATCGCAGGCTCCACCCCCACCCTCCCAGAAGCTGTCCACAGATTCCGGTCCCACTTGGTGGACCACTTCCAGGTGTGGATGTTTGGGTACCTCCCACCGCGTCACCGTCAGCTGGTCTCCTCCTGGTTCCCAGTTTGGTTCATCAAATCGGACCCTTTTTCTATACATGTTCAATTGTGGTTACAGCCCCTTTACACGTTCCCCCCTCCTTCCCATAGTGGCTTTCCCGCTGGCAACAAGAGATAGCATCGCTTTTCTGGGGCTCCTTCCCTGTTAACAAGTTTCATTTTCCTTTGTGTCTACATTTGGAAGTGTCCATCCCCTGGTTGGCCTTCCCCGCAATAAATTTAAAATTTAAATTTAAATAAAGATTGATTTTTAGTTCACAAATCTTGTCCTTAATTAAAGCTAGGTATACAATATGAGGATTTGTACTCTTCAAAGTTTCTAAATTAGCATTTAAAGATTTAGTGATTGATAAAGTCTATATATTTAAGTACTTGCTCTGCAACTTTCACTCATTGAGATACTATAATATCAGTTAACATAAAGCTATAACTGAAGTAGCATCTATAAGTTTAATTAAGCTCACTCCATATATTTAATAAGCATCTTTATACTACTACCTTTGACTAAACTATGTCATGCGTTACCCAAAAAATATGGTAGTACATATAATTATATAAAAACTAAGGAAGGACTTAAGTTACTATACTAAGAAATCTTGCCAATATATATTGATAGAATTATCTGATGCTAGTTAAACTAATATACTTGCATTACTTATGACTATAGTTGATGTTACTAGTAAATATATAGTAGTAATCTAAAAATGCTATTTATAGTTGATAAAATAGTTTGTCCTATACCCTAACTGTAGCATCACTTTATATTTAATGGTAGTTTTAATAAGTGCTACATTGAAAGTATGAAAGTATTTGATATGGGTTAACCTTGGGACAAACTTTACCACACTAAGTTTTTCTATCCTGTACTGGTTTTGAACCTGTGTCAAGCAAAACCTGCACTAGAATGGAAGCAGGAATTACCACATTAGGCTAACCACCCCTATATAAGTGCTACATGGCACTAAAGTATTTCATACCCAATCTATGTAAACTCTTAGTATTAATATGGTTATCTTATATCTATACCATTATCTAGCTCATTTTGATGCTTATAAGTATGTATTAATTACTAGCCAATTTACCCAGCTTTGCTTGAATTATGAGTTACAAATTAATTATAAGTGATTAGTTTGATTTTTATATTTACCAATGGCCATCAATATTATTAGAAACCATTCACTTATATAATTATCAAACTGCTAACCACTTATCCAAAATCAATTAAGCCTATCAAATTATCTTAACCATAACTTCTTGCTCTCAATTCGCTCACTTTTGGTCAAATTGTAGTTTGAAATTTAGTAAAAACAGCTCCACTCGTTTTAATCATATTCAATTTACCTATATCAATGTGTTTGACGCCCACTGCCCCACGTGGAGCAGTGGTGCACCACAACTTAATGTTTTTTGGATATCTCCAAAAAGTGCTTGGGCTGGCTTGGCTATCCCTTCAAATTTTTCAGGACTCTATGTCCCACCTAAGGACTTAGCCTTACATCTCAACAGAACTCAGGCGGTGCCACGTTGCCCCATTGTGCTCCCCCATAGCAACATGCAATTTGGCCTATAGTTGAGCATGTTAAATTGTTCCACTATTCAGATAAAGCTATTATTGAATTAGCCCAGCTATTATGCAGCCTGCAGGCTTCATCACCTTCCTCCCCTTCAAGGGGTAGTTTGATCTCAGCTTCTCAAGTGAAGCTGATGCTAAAGTAGCAGCTACATCTCCCTGGTGTTCCAGGGCACCCCCAACTACTCATACCCATTTTCCCACTGATACCACTCTTAAGGTTCAGTTTGCAGGCCTCCCCTACCCACCTACCACCTGAAATTTTAATGAATGAATTATTGCTGGACTATTGGAATATGGTTCAGATCCCATAGTACAATTCGTGTTTCCCAATGGAACCACTTGCCTCACTGGCCCCTGTGCCTTCACAACTACTTGTCCAGTATCAACAGAGATAGCCCTCTCAATCCCCCTAACACCATTATTCCCTCTGCCCCAGACCATCCTTTTTGGGCTCAAGTTTGTGGAGGGTGCACCATTTTGCCCTACCTGTTTTGAATTGGACCATTTGAAATGGCACTGCCACTCCATCTCATGAGTTGTGACATCCACATCTGAATCTTTGCATGAGGATCCCATATCCAGTCCAATAAATTTTTTCAAATGGGGTTTTATCCTTCTTTCCTCCCCCCAAAAGTGTTAGCCACAGCAACCACTGAATCAATAAACCAAAAATTACCTCAAAGAACCTCTTCTCTTGAACCCACCAATCAAGAGCCAGTGTGGACTAAAGTAAGTATAAACCATCCTCCCAACCAAACGCAACAGATAAGTATATGAAAATATCCCAATCAAATTCAACCAAAATCCATGGGATTATTTGGTTGAGGTTGATGAATCAGGAGAGCTTATCTCTGAATCTGAATGGGCTGGGCCCCCTCCATTCGAGATTTACCTCAATATTGATTATGCAGCCAATTCCCAAAGTTCCATTATGTGCCTCGCCCTGATGCCACCCCATTCAAAAGTGACCACCAACTAGCTGAAGAGGCAGTCCCCCCCCCCAAATGTCGCTCAACCTGTAAAGCCATTGCAAATTCAGTTGAAGTACTGGCTACAGGCCTGCCACCTCCTATCCTACCTAGTACCATGCTTCCAAAACAGAAAAAAGACCATCTTCAATACTATCAGGTAGCAAATTCAGCAGTTCAAAAGTTGTGGCAGTTGCAAAGTTCAGCTCAAAGATCCGCATTACCTGAAACAACCTTGCAACCATCGCCACCCTACCTAAAGTATCCCTTGAGGTGGAAAAAGCACTTACAGACTATATTTTCACCCTCCTCATCACACACATTGAGTTGCAAGCACCAATTTGGTATCTTGACCCCATTTTCATGAAGCACCCAAACCAAAGCTATCAGCTTTGTGTTGCTACATGTTCACAACAGATGAGGAAGAAGAGCCACACAATCCACCTTCACCCAACACCATGGATGTATAGCAGTTTCTGATTCTGACTTTGTTGGTGTGTTTTGTACAAATTTTTGTGTCAGATCAAGTGGATCCATTTATCTCATTTTGACTTTATTTTATGTTAAGTTTTAGCTCGTTCAAGCACTGGTAATGTCTGTCCCCTAGTCAGCTTGCCTCAGTTAAATGAAATTATCTAAATCATCAACCACATACCCAATTCTTAATTGAAACTATTCTATTAACTAACTCTAACTATCTAGCCTAAACCAATCTCCTATCAAATCAACCAAAACCCATTAATTTTTTTTAATAGATTTACTTCAATGTAACCATCCCATTAATCATTTACTCAAAACCAATTGTTGAACTTTTAAAAAATCAAAACCACTAACTGATATCTAGTACTAAAAAAACCCTATAAAATTATATAAATAGTATAAAAATGCTTAAATGAAATGATATACAATTAACATTAAAAATATTATATCTTTTTAAATCTTAAAGATAAAATTTGGTAAATTAGTTTTTTAAGTAGCCTATTACATTCCCAAATTTTATAGAGTAATTATGTCAAGTTAGGTGATTTTCAGGTTTATTTATTGGTAAAAGATTGTGTCCATATAAAAAAATATATAAACATTTTGATTTTTACAAGGAGATTACTTTCATTGTGTTCACAATATCCTTTTTACCTAGATTTGCTTGTGGTTAAAAATTTACATATGATCCTAATCCATTAATATATATATAGCCATCAATAAATTAATAAGAAATCAATTTTTATCAATCAATATGAAACCACCAGCCAATCAGCAAAGCTAATTGAACCTATTGAATTAATTATAGCATCAAATATTCACCTCAAACCATTGAGCTCATCAAATCTACCAAAAACCACCAATCTTTCAGCCAAAACTAATTGTTGAGCATACAAATTAAGAAAAATTTACTGTCCATTTATAAAAATTTTATACCTAATTAAATAGATAATGATACTAAAATGCTCAGCCACAATGATTTATATTTGATGATAAAATCTTATATTTCCATATTAAATATAACTTTTACTATGTATATATTATTGGAATTTCAAAAGAAATTACAATAAGAAGGTGTTATGAAGGTCTACAAAATTATTAGTTCTGTGGCTCTAGCGAAGATCAACACAAGTGCAACGAAGTTTATAATTCCATTGCTATAATGGATTCCAGCGTAAATACAGAATCCTGTATGAATAGACCAAAATTAAGCTACGTGAGACAAAAATAGAGGTACTTTATTTTTTAAAAATGAGGATAATTATATAGTTAGATTTAGTAGCTATTCATGAGGATTTTTGGGATGCACCTGAGGTAAGATCTTTCCTATTAGATGGCTGATATTGCTGATTATTAATACCATACTTATGATGGCCAGATCTGATAAGATTCTTATTTGATGAGACTGACCTTCTTGTATGATATTTTGCCTCATCAGATAGCTTAGCATCATCCTTTGGAGAAGGTTGATAACTCTAAAGGGTTTGATCGTCAGTCTATCCTAAAATTGGATATCTCCAACATGACTTTTGCAATATCATTAGACCAAGCTATAAAATCTTGATCTTGAGTAATTCCAGTCATTGTAGTTGAATCCCCAACAATGCCCCCCTCAAGATCTTGCCTAGGGGGCACATACTTACAAAGAAATCTACTATGCACTCTATTGATAACAGTACCAGTATCAACAGCTGCAATGGAGTATCCAATACCCCAATGATAAATAATATGACTAGGACAAGACCATAAGGTGTTAAGTTTGTGAATTCTTCCTCCCAGCCTATGATAAAAGAAGAGTACAAGATCCCTGACTTGATATTCAGGTAGCTTAGGTCTACTAGCGTTGGTTCTTGTTCCCTCTTTCAAGGTGGTAGCAGCAAGGGAACTTGAAGCTAAAGCTTGTACTTGGATGATTTTATCAGCTAGTCTCCTCATAGCCAAATCAGTAGTTTGTGGGGTAGCCTCCTCAAGCATAGGTTGTACGCTTGAGGGGAGAATAGGATCCTGACCATATAAAGCTTTAAAGGGAGACATCCAATTATACAATGGTAGCTAACCCTATAAGCTAACATCGCACTAGGCAAATATAGATTCCATCTACTAGGGTCATTTGAAGGCATATTTCAAAAAATGGCCACAAGGGTACCATTTGCTCATTCAACTGCACCATTAGTAGAAGGATTGTATGGGGACGTAAATGACTAAAAGGTGTTAATTAATTTAGTAGGCTCAGATACCACCTGAGAAATGAAGTTGGTCCCATTATCTGATAACAGAACTTTCAGGCTACCATGCCTGGTGAAAACTTGCATAAAAAGAAAGGATGCAGTAGCCTTAGCGATGACCATGGAAACTGAGATAGCTTCAATTCATTTAGTAAAAAGATTAATAGCTAATAAATTATATCAATGACCATAAGTGGCAGTAGAGAGAGGGTCCACCACATCAATACTCATAGTAGAGAAAGGTTATGAAGGTCCCACAATTTTGTGTTGGAACATTGGATTTCCACCACATTGTTGTTGGCAAGTGAGACAAGTCTCCAACACATCATGTACAGATTACAGCATGTTAACCCAGTAACAATGATTTTTCAATCACTGTAAGGTCTTAGTGACAGTTCCATGCCCTACAGTTTGATGAGCCTCCATAATAGTATCAGTCCTTGCAGAGGGCTGTTAAAGGGCAGCCATTTAGACCCCAACTTCTTGTATAATGAACCTTCTTTAACCTGATTATCTTCAGTTAAGGATTGTAGCTTTGATATAACATCCTTAGATTCATGGTACCAGAGCTCAGTCTACCAATCAAGTAATAGATGCAATCCTCCTCAGCAGAGAATAACCTTAGTGTAGGCAATTGAGAAAGTCCATCAGCGTTTTTATGAATAGCTTCAGCGCAATGTTGAATTGTTTAAATTTTAATTTTAAATTTTAATCGAGGCACGCCAACCAGGGATGGACATTGCCAAGCACAAACAAAAAAAACACACCTAAAGATGATATGACACGACCAAAGCCATTCAAACGACGTGAAAACCAATGCAAAACTCCAACCAAGTCAGAAGCAGATACTGCTAACCAACATGGCAGAGGGAGAGGGGGACTGGGATGCTGGGTGAGCTCAACTTGGGCGGACAGGCACTGGCACAAAGCAGAGAGCAGTGGCGTAAGTGCGTCGTGGGGGTGGGGGTCCAGGGAGAGTAGTGGCGCTGGCCAAGGGATACCTTTTTGAGGCAGTCAGAAAGGTAAGCAGCAAGGGTTTTCTCACATTTAAGGCAGGTGGCGTGCATGGGAGAAGTCATGTCCACAACTTTAGAGGTGATGTGGGTATCTGGGCCAAACCTAGCTTGTTGTGCTAAGAGTTTGAGCAGATTTCTAGCATAATAGTAATGGTGGAGGAATTCTCATTTTTAGGGGAGGGTCAGCGTGGGGTCCATGGGAGGGGGACAAGGCCTTTAAATAAATACCTTGACGGACAAACTTAGGGCAGATCAGAGCGCAATATCACGAGGGGAGGCAATTACCTCTTCAAATAATTGATGGTCATATCAGAATATGGGGTCACCAGGGCGAGGCAAATAGTAGTGAGGGGGGAACTGGGCCACATAGTCAGCATTGATGAACTCTTTGAAGCAAGGAGGATCAGCTGATTCAGAGACAGGGTTACCCAATTCATCTACTTTGTCCAAATAATTCCAGGGATTTTTGTTGACGATAAGAAGATCAGGAGAATGCGTTGGCATGGGGGAGCTAGGCTTGGATAAACAAGTGTGGCTTAGAATTAACTGGAGTCCAGTTGGGCCCCTGATTGGTTGGGTGAGGAGAAGGGGCTTGGGGACACTGTATCTGATTATCTGGGACTGGCCCAGCTGCAGGTTCTGACTTTTGGATAGGAGGGGGAGGGAGGTGCCCCAGGTGAAGAAAGTAACTGGGTTGGCTATTGGGTCGTCGTGCAAAGAGTCAGGTGTGTGGGCCGCAGCTCAGGTGTTGGATGGGCAGCGCCATTTCAAATGGTCCAGTTCAAAACAGGTAGGACAGATGGTGCGCCCTCCATCCATGCGGGCCCAGAAAGGATGGTCTGGGGCAGAGGGAATGATGGTGTGAGGGGGAATTGAGAGGGCAACCTCTATAGAAGTGGGATGGATGGTCATGAAGGCATGAGGGCCTGCAAGGCGGGAGGCGCCAATGGGAACCACAAATTGAAGGATGGGGTCCAAACCGTAAGCCAATAAACCAGCCAACAGTTTGATGTATAAAACTTCAGGGGGAGGTGGGTAGGGAGACCTGCGAACTGAACCACTAGAGTGTTATCAGTGGGCAACTGGGTTCAAATGGTAGGGAGGGGTACACCCTGGAACACCAGGGGAAGTGTAGCTGTGACCACCTCATCAGCTTCACTCAAGAAGCTGAGGTCTAGTTACCCTTGAAGGGGCAGAAGTCGATGAAGCCCACAGGATGCAAAAGCTCCTGTGCAAGTTCAATGATAGGGCGGTCAGAATATGGAAACAATATGCCATATTTGACATGAAGGCCAATTCACATGGTGCCGAATGGAGTACTAGGGGGCAACGAGGCACCGCCTGAGTGCAGGCGAGGTGTAAAGCAAGGTCTTTACGCGGGACAAAGCGACTGGTCAAGTTAGGAGGGCTAGTAGAACCAGCCCAGGCGCATTTTGGTAGAGGCCAAAAAAAAACACTAGGAGGGGGCGCCCCCTGCCCCACAAAGGGACAGCAGGTGTTGATCTCATCAACATAGGGGGACTGGAGAGAGCCAACGATGAGTGGAGTTGTGTTTTCTAGATTAATCGATCAGGATTTGACCAAAAAGTGGATGAATTGAGAGAAAGAAGCTACAATGTTGAATTGTAAAGTCAAAACTCTGGAGCTTTAACGCCCATCTAGCTAAGCGCCCATCAGTATCCTTCATTTGTTGCAACCACTTCAAGGAAGCGTGATCCGTGATGATAGTGAAATGCCTGCAATAGAGGTAATGGCGGAAATGCTTGATAGCGTACAAATCTGCAAGTCATTCTCTTTTGGTAACGCTATAATTGCGTTTGGCCTTAGAAAGGGTTTTACTATAGTACACAATGGGGTGGTCAACCAGTTTGTTATCATGTTGAGTCAGAATGGCTCTAATAGCTTATCAATGGCATTGGTAAATAAAATAAAAGGTTTGGAAAATCAGGATGAGCTAAAATTGATGCACTAACTAAGGCTTGGCACAACAGATCGAAATAATGCTGCTGTGATTCTTCCCATACAAAAGGGACTTCCTTGTGCAAAAGGTAAACTAAAGGCCCTGCAAATTGGGGGATGAATTGTCAGTAATAACAAATTATCCCTAAAAACACTTGGATATTGCACATGTTTTTAGGA
Source organism: Massospora cicadina (assembly GCA_022478985.1). Taxonomy (NCBI): domain Eukaryota; kingdom Fungi; phylum Entomophthoromycota; class Entomophthoromycetes; order Entomophthorales; family Entomophthoraceae; genus Massospora; species Massospora cicadina. Next base: position 67,985 of record JAKSZP010011972.1, read on the forward strand.
ATAAGCATGTCTGAAATAGCTTGTATCTTATTAGAGAAGGGTAAAATCCCCTCACTTTTAACTTTATGACCTAAGAATTCCATCTAAGAACTTAAAAAAAGCACACTTGGATGGTTTTAGCTAAGCAAAGCGTGATGCATCTGACTGAATACTTCCTTTAAATGAGCCAAATGCTTGTTAAAAGTGTGAGAAAACACAGTAACATCATCTAAGTATACCAAAAAACAAGAAAGTTCAAATACCCAAACAAGCCATCCATGGCTCGTTGAAAAGTAGCAGGGCATTACAAAGCCCCAGAGGCATACGAGTGGGCTCAAATAACCCCTCACTAGAGATTAAAGCACATTTATGACAGTCTTCTGGAACCAGGTCAATTTGCCAATAACCACTCGCAAGGTCCATAGCCAAGAAATATTGTGACCCAGACAGTAGTCTCAATAAATCATTAATGCGAGATAGAGGATAAGAATCCTTTTGGGTAACAGCATTGAGCTGACGATAGTCCATAACCACTCTATGACACCCATCCTTTTTCTGGATGAGTAGTAAAGGAGAACCCATGGACTCTTAAAAGGTATTATTAGCCCCACATCGAGGAGTTGTTTTAATTCCACTGAGACCTGAGCCTCCTCAACTTTAGATTTGCAATATGGTCGAGCTCAAATAGGGGGAGTATCCCCAGTTTTCACCAGATGTTGCACATCTTTCATTAGCCCAAAATCTCCGGGACCTTTGGCAGTATTATCCGCATACTCCTCAATCAGAGCCTCAGCTTCATGCTGTTGTTCTGGAGTAAGTGAATCCCCAAATTTGACGTCAATTCTAGCAATAATAGAGAAATCTCTCAGCCCAAATTCACGTAAATCTCCACATCCCAAGACGGATAAAATATCACTCACAGGAGTAGGCTGCACATAGGCGATGGGGTTATTGCAATTCAATTGCATAGGTCGAGAAGTGAGATTAGCTAGTAGAACTAAAACAGTCCCATTGTAAGCGGGATCAAGGATATTAGGACAGGTTAAAGCCTCCAAATGAGAGGTAATTTTTGTTACCAAAGATCTCTAATACATGATCAGCGGGAACAAATACCTATAATCCAGTATCAATTATGACTTGAGCTTTTGGAGGAATGGTAATTGGATAGTTAGAATATAAAGGCATTCCTTCAGAGGCACAAGCTGACTGAGGTGGGAGTATAGTCCTTGGTCCCAAGATTCAGTACTCAAGACGCGAGATAGAAGCGAGTTATTCCAATAAGCAAACACGTCGTTTGAGTTTGCCTTTGCTATTGGTAAACATCTTGTAGAATTAAAGGTACTTGGTACCCAACTAAAGAAAGGTAATTGTTCTTAAGACTGATTATTGCACCAAAATCAATGAGAAATTTGGTTCCCAAGAGAAGGTCATATCTGTTGTTGTCCAACACTACTGCAGGGGCCAAAACAACCAACTTTTCAAAGCGCATTGGAAGAGAAATAAGCTTCTATAGATTTAGTGTAGGAAGGACCAGCAGTTCCATAGTCTTGAGAATGGTTTAAGTCCAGCGCCAATTTAATTTTTTTATAAGCTTGGATGAGATTACATTGATTGGCGATCCCATATCAATTATAGCCAAAGCTTTCACCTTATGCACATTGACTTCCACCCAGGTCACATCAGTGCCAAAATTTGGGATTCAAAACACCGAATGATTAATCAATTGAAGTGAATTAGAAGAAGAAACAGAAGCATAAGCAGAAATAGTATCTTTGTTGGCTAATTCATCAGGGATATCAAGTTCACCAGGAGCGGATATCACATAACAGTCTTTATAAGTGTTAAAAGGTTTTGATTGAGGCACAGGAGGTAGGTCAGCACAGGGCGCCTCATGCCCGATGCTGTTGGGATTTATTTATTTGGGGAAGGTCGACCAGGGGACAAGCACGTCCAATATAGTGGGGATAAACTAATGAAATTTGAAAATTAAAAGACACCCCAAAGGATTCAAGGCCCCTCTTGTTGTCTCCAGGACCACCAAGTTTAGGACGGTAGGAGGGTATATGCTGGCTTATTCTTGGGTGCAGCATGAGTGAAGGAAAGAAACATTCTTTAGGAACCATATGGGGAACCATGTATTGATTGTCCTTCATAACGTGGGATCATGTGTCCAAACAACCATGCTTGGAAATGTTCCAGTATATGGCAGTGGAAACAGTTAATTGCTTCTTGGATTAAAGCGTTGCTCCTGTAAACAATTTCAGTACTATTGTATGGATAGTCCATAGTGCTATTGCTACTATTAACGCCCGGAGGGATGGGTGGATAGGTGATTCCATGTTTAGGACGAACATGTTCCTGGCTAGACTGAATGGTTGTCCACTTTCTTGGCGGAATAGGCGCATGACCTCTTTACATAAAGCCACTGATGTCAGACATTGTTCTAAACGGTGTACTAGGGACCACATATTTTTTTGCATACTGACCACATATTGTACATGAGAAATGGGCAGCATTTAACCATTCTGCTGTGCGGTATACTCTCCTCATGCATCTCCATACATGTGCTCTTATCTTGGGTTGAAGTAGTTGTAGATGTGTGTATCTCCATACTTTTCTTTAGGTCTCCAGGTTGTATGGTATATCCATATGGTCCAGGTAATCAATCCTGGCTATTGTACTCGGATTTCTGCATATTATGTTATCTGTGATTATTTGGACATTAGTTTCATGTCTGTGAGTTAGCCTTGGGCGTCCTTGGTGACTGATTTGGTCACATATGTGGATCTTCCACTCTGCTTTCCTCATGGCTAGGAGTATTCATTTGAAATGTGCAGGAGTGCCATGTGGTCCTGCAGCTGTAGGATGGGATTCCAGATACTTGATTAATGTGTTTTGGTGATCTGGGTTTCTTAGTTGGAGTGCTCGTGTAAAGTTATATCTTGCTGTTCTGGCCCAATGTATATCTGAAAGATCTGGGCTAGTCACCTGAGCTATCCATGATCCTAGTATATGGGTCGCTTGCTCTACATAATTAGTAAGCCCCATACCTCCATTCCTCCTAGAGCCAAATAGGGTTTTGAGGCGTACATGGGGGTTGTGGTTGGACCAGAGCCATCCTTGTAATAAGGCGTGAATTGTATTAAAGAAGGCCAGTGAGAAAGCAATTGCATGGGCTGTAAACCATATGATTGATAGAATTATGGAGTTGGCTACCGTGACACTTCCTGTTAGACCTGTTTGATGTCCATGTAAGGAGGCAATGCGTTTTGTTATTTTATCTAGAAGTTGATTTTCCATCATGGAGTTGGCGTAACCTCCTGCTTCCAACCATACCCCCAAGTGATGGACAGGTCCAGCTGTCAGCTTGTTGGTGAAGGGAATTTTCAGTGGGGTTATTGCTGATTTTCGCCTTCTATGTCTGGTGAGAAGTCTTGATGTTGTATTAGTTTGTTGGCCCATGGTAGATGGCGTCCAATGGGTCTGGTATTTCCCAAGGAGTATGATTTCCGTTTTCTCAGTGTTAAGTGATGCTTTGCTTATGGCTGAATATTCTTTTATTACCTTCTCAATTCTGTAAGCATCCTGATTGTTGTTATATTTCCACCACACAATCATTAGCGAAGGCCATCATTTAGACTGGTGGTTGGCCCTTGACATTGATTCCATTGAGAAGTGTATTTGTATTCCAGATTAGAGGATCCAAACTAAAATTGTAAAGTAGAGGTCTTAAAGGGTCTCCTTGTTTGATTTCTCTCTCTGTGGGATGACTGGGTTAGTTAAGAAGCCTGCTCCACGCACAGCCATGGTGGATGATTCTGTGAACAACATCACCCAGTTTATGAATATATTTGGGAGTTTGAATTTTTGAAGGAAGGCCCTGAGATAGGTCCAGTTCACCCTGTCGTATGCCTACTGTTGGTCCAAGAAGACAAGTGCTCCAGAGGTTTTGGACTGGCAGACATTTGCAACTGTGTAGATGTTGTCCCATATGGATCTTCTTGAGACAAATCCATATTGTAGTGGTGATATCGCGTCAATTGCAATTTCTCCTAGTCTTTTGGTCATAATTTTTGTGAATATTTTTGTGTCTGTGTTGGTTAGGGAGATTGGGCGCCAGTTGGATAGGTTTAGTCTGTCTCCTTTTTTGAATAAGGTGACATTGTAATCTTCTTTGCCTCCAGGTAGGAGGCATGTTTCCATACTACACTTGTTCATGGAAGCTAAAAGGATATTAGAAATGTTAAATGAAATATTTTATATAAAATTCATAGGGAATCCCATCAGGTCTAGGGCATTTCCCTCTTGGTGCACCTCTTACTACTTCCCATAATTCCTCGCATGATATTAGGTTAATTATATTGTTATTTTGAGCTGCGGTGTCAATATGTGCACTTGCAAGGAATTTTTTAATTTTTTCTGGTTCAACTGGTTTGGATTTATATAAATTTGTATAAAACCTGTGCACTTTTGTCACAATTTCTTCAGGTGTTTCTGCTATGGATTTGTCCGGTCATCAGACCTGTGTGCAAGCTATAGTATTTTTCTGGGCATGGAATTGATGGAAAAAATAGCTCAAGCAAGTTTCTCCATCTTTTATGTTTTTTGCTCTGTATTGAACCCCAACTTGGTGTTGGTGTTCGCGTATCAGGGTGTTTAGCCAAGCAGAAACCTCCGCCCATCTGTGACCCCATCCAGGGCTGTACCCTGTGCATGGGACATTGTTTTCTAGGTGGTTGATTTCTGTCAAGATGTGCTTGATAATGGCTGAAGCTGCCCTGTATCTTCTAGACGTTGTGTGTTTGATTTGTTGAGTTGTTGATTTTTATAAATTTTTCCAGGTGGTTAGTGGGTCCAAACAGAAAGGTGTTTGAAAATCCCAGGTTGAGGATATTTCCTCCATCCAGGATTGAAATTCCAAGTTGACTAAACTTTCTGGACGTATTCTGCACCACCTGGGTGCTTGGGTAGTTGTTTCCGCTGGTTTGTAGGACACTGAAACTAGCTGATGGTCATAAAATTCGATTTTTGTAATTTTGAATTTTTGAATTTGGTGACAGAAAATTAATGGTGCAAGTATTAGGTCTATCTGTGACATAGAGATAAGTGCACCGTTGTGTACATGTGGGCATGTCATGTTTTGTAGTAGGGGTGACCTTTTTGGTATCAAATCATATAGTCCCAGGGTGGCCTTTAGTACGCAAAGTTCCACTTGCCCTTGTGGTACCTCCATTGTGTATGGCCATTGGTCAGTATCTGGGTTAATCTAGCAGTTCATGTCTCCCATGAAAAAAGTGTTTGCTGGAAGATGGAGTTGTGTTAGAGCTGTTAAAAACTCTTTTCAGTTTGGTGCACAGTTTGGTGCATACACACTGGCTATTGTGTGCACTTTAGTGTGCCATGAGAAGGTTATGACGAGTATGCAGCCATCCAGAAACAAATTTTTATTGATAAATTTAAAGTTTTGGTTAGCGCATACTATCACCCCACAGTGTTGCAACCAAAACAATATTGTTGGGAGGAGCATGTTTTCTCATTCCTCCTCCTCTCTCTGTGGGCATTGGGTTTCCTGCACCACCAGGAAAACCACAGGTGGGTTTCATAGGAGACTTAACTTCTTGGCCCTGGATGTTAAGGCCTTGAGTCATGCTATGTTAAGCGCCTTATCTCTATTGAGACGCCCAATGTGCCTCAGGAGTGGTTAGCAGGGCCCCCCGTCCCTACTCCCTTGCTCACACTACTCTCCATTCCATCTCTGCTGTGTAGAGCATAACCATTAGTAGGAGTTGGGGTGTATTCTGCCCCTTTCATTACCGCTGTTTTTGCTCCTCTCTTGCCTTTGCTGGTTTTCAATTTATCATTGCAGTGCACTTGTGTGCTCTTATTGGCCACATTATTCTCTTGCGCATTCTATTGTTGATTTTCATTCCTGATTAGGTTAAGCTCCACAATTTTGTGGGGTGTGCTGAACCCCTGTTTTGTCACATTTATTTCAAAATTGGGTTCCACTAAATTCAATCTGTTTGAATTGGTTGTTTGGTTTTCTGTGGGATTTTATTGGTTCAAAATTCAAATTCATCCTAGTCTTCCTGGATCTGTTCCTGTGATATGGATGATTCTGGCAAGGCCTTTGTCTTGGCCACAGCCAGCTTGCAAGCTTGTTTAAACATTTTTCATTCTTTTGGGGAAAGTATAACTTATTTTATATTTCCCATGTTCTCCCCAGTTAAAGTTGTGTGGTATCTGTGACTTAGTATACTCTGAGTCGTCTTGGCCAATACCTCCTCACAGAATGCCATTTCTCTCAGACCTTCTTTTATGAGGAAAGCATGAATCTTGTGCCCAAAGGCCTGGCAGTGGTTGCATATGGGGGTGCACTCTCTACTGTTGCGCAGAATAGTTGGGATTTTTCCCATCAATAGTGAAGGATACAATGTGGGAAATTTTTGTGATATCCTCCACTACCTCCCGGTTTAGTGAAATAATTGTGATTGCCTTCCCAGTGCTAAGGGTTGGCATCAACTGGAATTTTTGCATCTCAAATTGTTTAATTTCACCATAGGCTTCTAAGCCTTCTCAGAGATGTCGTTTGACTGCTGTGCGCACCAGTGTAGTCAGAAGGTAATCAAAAATTATGAAAATATCTTTTGACTCTGTCCAATGTGTGCATTTGGTCAATACCAAATGCTGACCATCAGGAAGGTCAAGTACCACTATGACCTTTGCTGCTTCATTTTCTTCTTCTGTGGGTTTGAACCCAAGGTCTACCCAACTTTTGTGGATAGTATGGTTTTTAAGTACACCACGTGCGGGAAAAATTTAATTTGGACTTCGCCAAACTTTTCCCACATTGTCAGTGTTTTTACACCCAGAAAACTTATATCCCATATTTCACCAATGACAGTGGTTGTGAGTGGGATACTTCCATATAACTGCAGTACTTTACCAAAAAAATCATGAAACCTGCAGGGTGCACCACCTTGAGCTTTTTATTTTTACTGATATTTTCATTTGTACCTTTGCGCTTGGTACTTTTGGGCGGTGCAGGTCCAGGTCTGCTGCCATTTACCACATTCGCCCAATTCTTTACTTTATTACCCATACACATCTCACCTGGTATTGATTATCAAATTGCACTGTTTGAATAGAATCATATTACTAAAAGTGATAGTAATTGGAAAGAAAAGCAGTTGTTCTCATGCCCTATGCTGACTCCTCTTTTTTGACTCCTCCGCTTGTTTTTTCCAACATTGAGATTCCACATGACCCACAAGACCACAATAGTTTCATGGATCCTTCTTTGGCTTAGGTTTTGGTCTAGGCGGCATTGCATGGATATAAGAACGAGGGTTATTAGCAGAGGTCAAGTGTACCACACTATTAGGAATCTCCATGAGCGCTTCTTTGATATTAAGAATGGATCTTAAATTCCTTTCAAGTGATTTTAAATTTAGTTGCAACTTAGTTTGAGAAGCAAATGCACTCATTACAGCTGATATTGCATCATCTACAGTAATCCGGTCACAAGTAGCAAGAGTTTGGGCCTCATGATAAAATCTCTTAGCAAAATCTTGGATTGACTCTCCTCATTTGATTTAGATACTCATAAAGTCTTGCTTTTGATATATAGGATTTGATCACTCCCAAATTCTTTTATAAGGGTGGTCTTCACTTGAGCCCATGTATTGCAAACCTTCAGGTGAGGAACCATAGTCTCTTGTGTGAACTGGCTTAGGCAAAAGGTAATATGCCATACTTTCTGTTAATCTGTTGCCCCGTCCATTGTACGCTCATAGACAAAGAGAAACAAATGGAGGCTACCTTCACTCAGTTCAAACTTATCCTTAAAGTTAGGTTTGAAGGTAGTGGGTTCATTACTCAAAACATGTACACCTGATACCATGACTGGATCAGCTTTGGAGGGTTTGGATTCTGGAATATGAGCTTGAGTGGGAATTCGGTCAACTTGTTGTCTCAAATGATTGAGGTCCTCCTGTAAATTATGAACCCATTGAGCAAGATGATCATTTGCAGGTTGTTAATTCAAGTTAAAAATTGCAGTGATCATCTCCTCCTGCTTGTTCTCAAGTACTCTGCATTTAACAGTTGACCATTCAATGGAAGCATGTAACCGTGAAAACTGGTTTTCTTGCATAGTTTAGTTAGCATTGCTTAGATGATGAGCATATCCACGCCATCCAATAAGTTGGTTAAAGAGTAACCTGGGTCAGTCAGAAGGCCTTCCAATTATAAGAAACATCCTTGTGCTATGGCTCAAATTAGGGTTTCTAACGCCTGTACTCTCAATACTAGTAGAATCAAAGGTTCTGAATTGTGCATTGGAAGCGAGGAGCCAGGGAGACCAGGAGGTCCAGGGGGTCCTTGCAACCCATCTCGACCTGCTGGCCCCAGTGGGCCTTGTTGACCCACAGGGCTGGTAGGACCATGTTCACCAGGAGGTCCTGGGGTTACCAAAGGGTAACTAGGTGGTCCCAGCAGTCCAGAAGGACCAACAGGGCCGAGTCCACCTTCTCTGATAGTATCCACAATTTGGACAAGTTGTTGGAGCAGCCCGTTAAACTCAACAAAGCGCTCCTCATGTTGGACCCACAATTGTCCCAGTTGTCTCATAATCTCATCCTCAAGGGTGGTGATATGGTGTTGAATAGGGTTAGCAACATTGCTAACCTGCTGAGATACTTCTTGACAATGTATCCCATGACTCCATCATCAATTCTCACCAACTGGTTATGTAGATTGTTGATTTCTCTTCTATTATTGAGTATGACTTCCCAATTATCACATCCAAAGTTAGAAGCTGTCTCATAAAATGAGGAAAGCTGAGAGTAAAATTGTTGCGCCAGGGTCAACTGGCATTGGATCTCAAGATAATGAAACCCCAAAATCTGGAGTACATGACAAAAAGTGAGATGTACATAATGCCTGATGTACTGCTTAGTTCTAGCCAACCCAACTTTGGTAGATTGTAACATAGCTCTATTGTATAAGCTCATCATATTATCAGCAACTTTAGACACTTGGTCTCATTTAGGACAGGCACCAGGCTGGATAACCCCCTTATCAAGCCTTTGACCATTTCTTCTATGTTAGTGGCTTGAATCTGATAATTATTTTGGTCAGGGCCCTCAATGGCCAAGTCCATAGAAGTTTAAAATTGCAGATTATTTGTATTAGTGAAAGGCATTTCTTGCCTGTTGAGTGTACCCATTGGGTGATACTCATTGATTCCTCAGAAGAGGGGCTTTCTTCACTAGACATATTCATCGTTGTGAAAGTATGTTTTTACCAGGTAGCCTTGGAATCAGACTTGGCAGGGAGCACCAGTAATAAATTTTGATAAAAATTACAATAAGCAGGTACTATTAAGGGTAAAAATTATTAGTTCCATGGCTATACAAAGATTGACACAAGTGCAACAAAGCTATTAGTTTCATTTCTATAATTTACTTTCCAATCAAAAAACAGAATCATGTATGAATAGACCAAAATTAAGCTAAGTGAGACAAAAAATAGAGATACTTTATTTATTAGAAATGAGGAATATTTATGGGGGTAGATTTAGTAGTTATTTGTGAGGATTTTTGGGATGCAACTGAGGTAAAATCTTTCCTATTAGATGACCAATATTGCTGATTATTAATACTATACTTGTGATGGCCATATCTGATAAGATTCTAATTTGATGAGACTGACCTTCTTGTATGATATTTTGCCTCATCAAATAGCTTAGCATCATTCTTCAGAGAAGGTTGATAACTCCAAAGGGTCAATTGTTGGTCTATCCTAGAATCAGATATCTCTGACGTGAATTTTGCAATTTCATTAGACCATGATATCAAATCTCAATCTTGAGTAATTCTGGTCATCATAATTGAATACCCAACAAATATATTTTTTGAAAAAATAGTCTATGACCATCCCCAAAATATATAAAGTAATTGTGCAAATTTAATGATTTTTGGTTCATTTGTTCATGAGATAGCATGTCTTATATAAAGATATACACAATGATTTAGTTATGAGATTTTTAGCATTATATTTTTATTAACCATCAACATAATTTACCAAAGGATATTGATCAAAAGTCTTTTTACCAGGAGATATCAGTCAGTTGGTGTTAGGGCTTTATTAAGTAGATAGAGTGGAAGCAGAATTGACCCTGCCAGGTCAACCACCCATTTTATCAATCATCCTAAATTCTAAATTTTATATACTAATTCTTATTTATATTAACACAATTTTGCTATTATATATATATATATATATTTGTATAAATATAAATATTGGATATTATATCTAGAGATGGGATGTAGATCTAGTTTATTTTGTAGCTAATAGCAATGCTAAATAACTTAGTTATTAAAGTAAATAGTTTAGTTTATTTGATTCATATAATCTAATTAAGTTATGATAAGCAAACCTCTGAAAGCATATGAAATAAAAAAAATTAGCATAATAGAATAATATGAATTAAAAAATATATAAATCAAATGGAATGAATTAATATGCAAAAACCTAATAAAATCAAGTGAGTAAATTATATGATAAAAAAATTGAGCCAGAAACTGAACTGCAACCTTAAGTTGACATTAAAGCTAATTGTTAATCATGTATTGCTTTTTGTTTAGTTTGGGTGAGTAATTTGGTGAATTATTCAATATATTTGACAACATTCAACCACTCAGCCAAATAGATTGAACCTATAAGACTCAATTTCAGTCAGTCAATGTTTGAGTTTTATTAAGTAGAAATATATAAATAAAGGTAAACTTATTTTGCTTAATTTTTTTGCTATCTATTTTTGGGGAAGGTCAACCAGGGGATGTACACATCTAATATAATGATGATAAAAGAATATTAAAATATATGAATACTTAAAAGGACACCCCAGAGGGTTCATAGCTCCTCCTGTTGTCAGCCAGGACCGTCAGGTTTATGGTGATGTGGTATTCATGCTTACTTATACTTGGATGCAGCATGAATGAAGAAATGAGTCATTATTTAGGAACAATATGGGGAACCATGAATTGACTTGCCTTCTGTTGCATGAGGTCATGTTGCCAAACAACCATGCTTGAAAATGTTTCAATATATGTTAGTGAAAATGATTGATGATTTCTTGGAGGGTGGGTGTTGTTCCTGTAATTGAATTTAATACCATAATATGGATTTCCCATAGTGCTATTGATATTAATGCCCATAAAGATGGATTAATAAGTGAATCCATGTTGAGAGCAAGCATTTTTCTAGCTAAAATAAATGATTGTCTATTGCCTTGATGGAATAGGCGCAAGACCTCATTTCAGATAATTATCAATGTTGTACATTGTAATAAAAGGTGTACTAAACTTCCATATTGGCCACATATTGTGTATTAAAAGTGGGCTGCACTTGATTGTTGTTCCATTGGATACATTCTACACATGCATTTCCATATATGTGCACATATCCTGGGCTGTAGTATCAAGTGGTGTGTATATCTCCAGATCATTTTTTGGATCTCCAAGCTGTATGGTATGTCCATTAGATCCAGGTAATCAATCATGGCAATGGTACTTGGGTTTCAGTTTATCATGTTGTTTGTAACTAATTGTCCATTAACTTCTTGTCTGTGAGTTAGTCTTGGGGAGCTTGGTGAAAGTCTGGCCACTTATGTGGATCTTCCACTTTGATCTTATCATGACTAGAAGCCTTCATTTAAAGTATACAGGAGTGCCATGCAGTCCTGTGGCGGTTGGGTGAGATTCCAGATACTTAATCAACTAGTTTGGTTGATTTAATTTCTTATTTAGAGCGCTTGTGCAAAAATAAAATCTTGCTGCTCTGGCTCAATATATGTCTTAAAGGTCTGGACTAGCCACTTGAGCTATCCAGGATCCTAGTAAATTTGTGCGCTTGTTTCACATAATTGGTTATCCCATACCTCCATTTCTCAGAGGGCTAAATAAAGTTTCAAGGCGCAAAGGGGCTTTATGGTCAGACCAAAGACATCCATGTATTAAAGCATATATTGCATTAATAAAGATGGTGAAAAGACAATTGCATAGGCCATAAACCAGATTATTGATAAAATCATGGAGTTGTCTATCACAACTCGTCCAGTTAGACCTGTATGATGTCCATGCAAGGAGGCAATGCGTTTTGTTATTTTATTTAAACGAAAATTTTCATCCATGATGTTGGCATACCCCATACCTTTAACCATACCCCCAAGTTGCGGACAGGTCCAGCTGCCAGCTTGGTAGTGAAGGGAAGTTCTATTGGGTAATTGGTGATCTTCACCTCCTAGGTCTGGTGAGAAATCTTGATGTTGTAATAGTCTGCTGACCCAAGGTGGATGGCGTCCAATGGGTCTGATTATTTTCCAGGAGTATAATTTCAGTTTTTCCAGAATAAAGTGGTGTGTTGCTGATGGATGATATCCTTGTATTGTTTTCTCAAGTATGCGAGCATCCTGGTTGCTGGATATACCCACCACACAGTCATCAGTGAAAGCCATCATTTTGACTGGTGGTTGGCCCTGAACATTAATTCCATTGATGAGGGCATTTGTATTCTCAATTAAAAAATCAAGACTAAAATTGTATAGTAGAGGTCTTAGGGTTCCCCTTGTCTGAGTCCCATCAGTGAAAAATTAGGTTAGCTATAAAACCTGCTTCACGCACAGCCATGATGGTTGACTCTTTGAACAACAACACTAATTTTATAAACCTATTTGGGAGTTTGTTTTTTGAAGGCATGCTCTGAGAGAAGTCAAGTTCACCCTGTTGCATGCTTTCTGTTGATCTAAAAAATGAGCGCACCAGAGGATTTAGATTAGCAGACATTTGCAATTGTGTAAATATCCTCCCATATGGATCTTCTGGGGACAAATCCATATTGTGATGCGGATATCAAATCAGTTGCAATTTCCCCTAATTTTTTAGCCATAATTTTTGTGAATATTTTAGTTTCAGTATTAGTTAAAGAGATCGGGAGCCAATTGTTTAGTTTTAGTCTATCTCTTTTTTTGAAGAGAGTGACTGTGTATGCTTCTTTACCTCCATGTAGAAGACATGTTTCCATGATGTACTTATTCATGGAAGCTGAAAGAATATTAAAAATGTTATTAAAATATTTTTTATAATATTCATAGGGAAGACCATCAGGTCTAAGGCATTTCCTTCGTGGTGCACTGTGCACTGATTCACATGATTCCTCGCACAAAAATAAGTTAATTAAATTATTGGTTTGTGCCATGGTTCCAATATGTGCATTGGCGAAAATTTTTCATTTTTGCTGGTTCAACGGGTCAAATTTTATATAAATTTATGTGAAGTCTGTGTACTTTGGTTGTGCTTTCCTTGGGTGTTTTCTTTATGAATGTAACCTGTTTTCAGAACTGTTTTCAGGCTATTGTTTTCTTTTAGTCATAAAATTGACGGAAAAAATAACTTGAACAAGTTTCTTGATCTTGTAGGTTTTTGCTCTGTAATGAACACCAATGCAGTGTTAATGTTTGTGTATCAAAATATTGAGCATGCAGAAACCTCTGCCCATTCGCATTCCTATCCAGGGCTACATCCTGTGCGTGGAACATTGTTTTCCAGGTAATCAATTTCAGTCAAAGTGCTTATAATGATGGTGAAGCTTCCTTGTATCTTCTTGTTGCTATTTGTTTAATCTGCTGTATTGTTAACTTCTTGACATTTTCCCGAGTGATTAGTGGTTTTAACAAAATGTTGTTTATAAATTTTAAGTAAAGGATATTTCCTCTACCAAAGAGTGAATTCTGAGTCAGATAAATAACTGGGCATGTTCTGCACCACCTGAGTTCTTGGATAGTTGTTTTTGCTGGCGTGAAGGACACCAAAACTAGCCAGTAGTCAGAGATTTCAATTTTTGTAGTTTTTAATTGACAATTTGGTGTTGGAAAATTAGCAACGCGAGTATTAGGTTTATTTGTGACATAGAAGTAAGTTTACTGCTGTGCACATGGGCTGTCTCATGTTCTGCAGGAGAGGCAATCATTTAGCTAAAGTATCCTATAGGCTCAAGGTGGCTTTTACCACACATAGTTCCACATGCCCTTGTAGTGCCTCCATTGTGTGTGGCCATTAGTTGGTCTCTAGGTTAATTCAGCAGTTCATGTCTCACATGACAAAAGTGTTTTCTAGAAGATGGAGGTGCATCAATGCTGATAGAAACTCATGACAGTCCATTACACAGTTCAGTGTGTACAAGCTGGCTATTGTGTGCACCTCTTCATGCCATGAGAAGGTAACAGCTAGTATGCAGCCATCCAAAAATAAATTTTCTAATGAATTTAAAATTTTGGTCTGCATGTACTATCACAACACAGTGTTGTAACCAAAAAGATATTGTTGGAAGGAACACGTTTTCCCATGTCTCCTCCTTTCCCTTTGTACAGTGGGTTTTTTGCACCGCCAGGATGTCCACAGGTGGGATGCACAGGAGACTCAACTTCTTGGCCTGGGACGCTAAGGCCTTGAGTCCTGCTATGTTCAGCGTCCCTATCTCTACTGAGACGCCCAGTGCGCCTCAGGAGAAGTTAATAGGGGCCCCTGGCCCTACTCCCTCGCCCTCTTTGCTTACCTTTGCATCCTTGATGCAGGTGCCATAATGATGAGTAGGCACTGATGTATATTCTGCCCCTTTCACTATTACTTTTTGTTCCCTTATTGCCTTTGTTAGCATTCAATTTATCATTGCGTTGCACTTGTGTGTTCTCATTGGGCACAGTTTTGTCTGACGAACTCAGTTGTTGATTTTCAATCCCATTTGGGTAATAACTTGTAACTTTGGGGGATGTGCCAAACCCCTGTGCTGATACAAATTTGCTTCCAAATTGGGTTCCGCCAAATTCTGTTTGTTTGGATTAGTTGCCTGGTTTTCTATAGTATTTGATTAGCTCATTGTTGCTACTACTTCCATGTATTCCTGAATCTGTTCAGGCGAGATTATGTTTTTTCTGAGGCTTTTGTCTTAGCTGCAGCCAACTTGCGATTCTGTTTGGACATTTTTCACTCCTTCATGGAAATAGGGTTGAGAATTTTATATTATCTAAATTCTCACCAGTTAACTGCTTATGTGTGGTATCAGTGATTTTGGCGTACTCTGAGTCATCTTTGCCCATTTCCTCCTCACAGAATTCCATTTCTCTTAGGCCTTCTTTTATAGGACATGTATGAATCTTGTGCATAAAGGCCTGACAGTGGTTGCATATGGGTGGTGCACTCTCCACTGTTGCATGGAAAATTGGGATTTTTATCAATAATAATGGATGCAATATGGTGGATTTTTGTGAAATCCTCTGCTATCTCTGGGTTCAGGAAAATGGTTGCTATTGCCTTCCCTGTGCTAAGGGTCAGCATCAGCTGGAATCTTTGCATCTTGAATTGTTTAATTTCTCCATAGGATTTTAAGCCCTCCTGGAGATGGTTTTCAACTACTGTGCGCTCCAGTATTGTTGGAAGTTGGTCAAAAATTATAGTAATATCTTTGGATTCTGTTCAACGTGTATGTTTGGTCAATACTAAATGTTGACCGTTGAGAAGGTCAATCACTACTCTGACTTTTGTGGCTTCATTTGCTTCCTCCGCTGTCTAAAACCCAAGGTCCACCCAGCCAAGGTGGATAGTGTGGGTTGTCATGTACAAAGCCTATGATATAATTTTGGTTGGGCTTTGACAAACTTTTTCCATATTGCCGGTGTCTCTGTGCAAAAAATACAAAGATCTCATGTTCAACCAATGACAGCAATTGGGAGTGGGACACTTCCATGTAATTGCAGTACTTTACTAGAAAGTCCACAAAACCCATGGGGTGAACCACCTTGGGTATTTTATTTTTACTTTGTCTTTCATTTACTCATGTGCACTTGGTGCCTTTTGGCAGCGCAGATCCAAGTCTGCTACCCTTTACCACATTTGCTAATACTGTCCTTGTATATTAAATGTGCTCATTTCACCTGGTATTGATTATTAAATTGATTTGTTTGAATTGACTTATTTACTAATAAGTAATAGTAATTAGAAAGAAAGCTCTAAATCACTTAACTTTTATTATTATTATGATTTATTCAGTGTTTGGTATGATTAAAGATTTTAATCTAATACACCTGTAGTTATGATGCAATATCATAAATCTACTACTTTATTAATATAATTATTTACTTTTTAAAATAAAACTAATTTTCTTTATTTAAGATGTTCAACTTTAAATTAAATACTATGCTGTGTGAGGTAATGAAAACTAAAATTATAGAAGATATAATATACAACCTTCTTGAGAATACAATCTTATATATTCTAATAGCTTAAGACTTTAAAAATAATTTTACTATAGCACTTGCCAGATAAATAATGTAACTTATATAAAAGTTTAAATCTAATATCTCCTCTGTCAATAGATATAAATTTTGTCATCTATTACTAAAAAAATAGATATAAATTTTGAGAATTATAAAGCTTACCCTAAATGGTTTTATTTGAAGTAAACCCACATTTCAAGACAGGAATGGAAGAGTTAGTGAAAACCTCTCCCAACTGGTTTAACTCTTTATCTTTCACTAGACATACTTATAATTAAACTTAGATTAGTATATGTAACTTTGGTTGGATTAAGAGGCTGGTAATTTATTTAGAGTATAAAAATCAAAAGATATAAAAAGCAGACTCAATAATAGGTAAGCCTAAGTGTCCCATTTTATACTTATCAAACCTAGAAATTAAGAAAAATAGAAACAAGCAAATGCTATAATAAATAACTTGTCTATTTTGAGCTAAAACTTTAATTAGGTAAAGAGGGCCATCAAGAAAGGAATACTGTTGAAATCCTGGCAATTTTTATTCTTTCTGTTGCTAGGTGCACAAGAATTCAACAATACAGTAGTTGTAGGAGTATTAAAACTTGCAGTAGCTGTTTAAAATTAATTAAGAGAGTTATTATTTAACAACAAAAAGATTTTTATTTTTAACATTTTTTATAGTAATATAGCTTATATATCATAAAGAAAGAACCCTTATTACATTATAATGCTTATTATTTACACTAATTTGAGGCTTAGTGGTGAGAGGCAATGGAATCCAAATTAGGCAGAGGACATCCCAATTTGGTTTTATAACTTGATATAGCTTAGAGCTTATATGTGAGTTTGACCCTTAGAATCACTTGACCATGGGGGAGCATTTTAAAGTAGTCCACTAATCTGCCATCTTGCACATAGGAGTAGTTTGGGCAAATACTGAAGTTTAAGTGGCAAGTGGAGTATAAAATATTTACACTCTCTTAGACCACATTTAGGTCTATAAAAGAAAGATGCTTTTTCTTAGGAATTTGAGCTACTTTTAAGCTGGTGAGAGGAAGAACTTTAATGTTAGTTTTTCAATTTTGCTGGGGGTTCAAAGCAACTCCCCCATTTTGGAATAACCGTTTTGTGAAATAGGTGGAATAGAACCTTTACTCCAATTAATAGGATCTCACTGAGAACTGATCTCTGATTTTAAATTAAGAGCTTAAAGAGTCAACACTGGAACATTATTACTGCCTAATTGAACTACTAATTGTCCAACATTACCCCCGTTAAGAATGTTGGGGGTAAATAGGGCCATAAGAACTGTCCATGTACTTGGTTGATAGTAACCCCAGAAGCCAGAGACTTGATGGAATACACATCACCTCCCTTGTAGATGACAACTAAGGGTCCTTCCTAAATGGATCTCAGCTTCTCACTTCTAGGTTGAAGTAGTAATGATAATATGGCACTAATTCAGAGACTTTGAAAGAGGGTAAGGGTGGTCTGGGCACATTTGCTGCTTGACCCTCTTTGGTAATAGTTTTTGGTAGGTTAGTCATAACATCTCTTTGTAGTTGGATGATATTTTGGGCCAACTTCCTTGTGGCCTTTTCAGGGTCATCAGTTCTTGCAGTAAAGACAGCTTTAGCTAATAGTGCAGATATTCAAGTTCTTAACCATAAAGAATGTGGAAGGGAGACAACCTAATTATCTGGTGAATTGTTATCAGTTATTCTTTTGGGGCACTGGTAAGGAACTGGTACCAGTGTAGAGGGCTGATGTAATCAGTTTCTGTAGTATAGATACCATGGAATCATTGGCTTGTTCTATTATACTATTTGTAGAAGGATCATAGGAAATGGAGAAGAAATTGTGCTCCCATGGAGGTAGCCAGGATCTTGACCGCTCTGAAGGTGAAGCTCTTGCCATTATCACAAAGAGAACATGGAGGCAACCATGGCTAGTGAAGATTGAATGATGGGGAAAATGGCGGTAGCTTTGGCAGTTTGAGAAGGGAGAGCCCCTGCTTCAATTCATTTTTGAATTGATCAATACCTACCAATATGTAGCAGTTTCCACAGGTAGTCTGGGGTTGAGGTACTACCACGTCTAAACTGATCATGTGGAAAGGTTGCTGAGGGGTAGTTAATTAATACTGGTATCTGGTTTTAAGTCAGAATTGTTTTTACAGGTTTAACATGCATCCTGGACGTCAATAATGGATTCCATGATGTCCTCCCAATAGTACCTGTTTTTAAGCCACTCAAACGTTTTCCTCACGCCGCAATGCTCAAGAGTAGAGTGGACCTCCATGATGGCAGATACTTTTTAGAAGAGTCAAAGATAAGCAGCCAGGTGGACCTACCTTTTTGTATATTTTTCCGCTCTCTGCCTTAGGTTTGTGGGAGTGTCTGTCTAACATTTTTCTTGAAAGGTTAATCTTCATAGTCCCTAGCGTCAGGTGCCATAAGGAGGTCATGAAGCCACTCAGCTTCACTATTATCTAGATGTAGAACAGGTAAGTGGGTCAATCATTAACATTCATATGGCAGGTTCCAGCATGGCATAATCTTCATATCATAGTTTTGAAACTTTAAGGTCCAACAAGCCAGTCGTCCAGTAGGACCCTTCATATTTTGGAGCCATTTCATGGAGGCGTGGTAGTAACAAAATTGAAGATGTTCCCATTAAAGGAAGGGGCGGTAGTATTTTATGGCTAGTAAGACAGCTAGACACTCCTTCTTAGTGACGCTCTGGTTGCGTTCAGCCTTGGGCACCATCTATCTAAAATATGACATGGTTGATCCACGCCATTTTCATCCAATTGAGCCAGGATAGCTCTGACGGCATAGTCAAATGCATTGGTAAACAGAAGGAAAGGTTTACCATACTCAGGGTGGCAAAGGATGGGGCGTTGTTGGAGCAACTTTTTTAACATTTTAAACACAGCTTTTTGTTCCACACCTCAAGAGAAAGTAGTGTTTTTTGCCAATAGCTGAATGAGGGGATCAGTGTGCTGAGTGAGCTTGGGAATAAACTGATGTTAAAATTCCATCATACCAAGAAGGACCTGGATATCTCGCAAGTTTTGGGGTGGAGGCATTTTGGATATGGCTTCCACTTTGTCTTGTAAGGGCCAGACCTCCTTGTGAGATGGCATGTCTAAGAAAATCTAGCCTCTTCTAAAAAAGTGTACTTGGAAGGCTTGAGTTTAACGTTAAAGGTGCGCAGGCGTTGGAAAACTTCCTTTAAATAATTAAGATGAACATTATAAGTATCAGAAAGAACTGAAGTATCATCAAGATAGACTATCACGCAACTCAGATTGAGATCCAGTAGGATAAGATCCATTGCTCGTTGGAATGAGGCTGGTGCATTGCACAACCCTTGGGGTAGGTGAGTAGGCTAAAATAAGCCTTCTCTGCAAATGAGAGCACACTTCTCCTGATCTTGAGGAGAAAGTTCCATATGCCAGTATCCATTAACTAAATTCATAGTGGAAAAAATTTAAGGCTAGAGAGTTGTGTGAGTGCATCTTCAATGTGAGGGATGGGATAGTTGTCTTTTTAGTGAGGGCGTTTAATTTATGGTAGTCCATAACTACCCAATGACCTCCGTTATTCTTAATAATTAGCAAAGGAGTCATGCAAGGGCTTTATGAAGGTACTAGTAACCCAGAGTCTAACAGTTGCTTGAGCTCCATCCTAATTTGTTGCTCCTTAACCTTTGACTTGCAGTAGAATTTAGATTTAATGGGACTGGCATTACCAACACTAATTATGTGCTCCAATTCTTCATGTGCCCATAGTGATGATCAGACTTGGAGAAGATATCACTATAGGCATCTAATAAGGAGTACACTTCTTCAAGCTCATCTGATATTAGTTCATTTATAATATGAATATTGGTCAAAGCACACTACATTTTGTCAGTAGGTAATCCCATATCTAACAGACTCAATACAGTGAACTTTTGTGATACTATCAAGGGGAATGAGCAAGACTTAGTCTATCTCCTGGTGTTTTTCACAATTATGTCCTCCTTGGTGAGGTTTCCCAGCAAAATATTGATAGGTCGCTGGTAGGCAATGTCTATTATGTAGGCAGTACCTGGGGCTCTAAATGATTTGCTTTATCAATACTTGTTAAGTGAAATAAACAGTTCCAGGGGATTTATAAAGTAATCTTGGTGTCAGCCGCCCATTGCTCCCCAAACCTAATTTATCATCTTTTTATGTGTAAAAAGAAATACTTCTGCGGCGTCTATGGGCACTTGCAGCAGTTTTTTATAATGCCTAGATGTGGTTTAATGCAACGATAGTGCAGAGGAAAGGTATTTCAACAGGCAGGAGTACCCTTTTTGAGAGGTCTTTATTAGCTAGAACTGGAGGCACCTCATAGTTTAGCAGGGAGAGGTAACCCTGATTCAGGTTGATAGTTCCGTTATACTCAATGAGGATCTGTATGCCAATAAGTATGTCACAATAGTTTCTCTCCAAAGTCACAGCAGGGGCCAGAAATATAAGCTTTCCAAATTGGAGGAGTAAGGAGGAGCAGACCCCAATAGCGTGAGTGCTGTCAGGACCTGCTGTCCTATACTTTTTAGGAGTAGTCCAATTCAAGTGCTAATTTGATCTTCCTGATGATTTTTAAAGAAATTACATTAATTGGGGAGCCAGTGTCCAGTTGGCCATGACCTGCACCTTGTTAATGACTACTTTCACCTGAGAAACTGCCTCACTAAAACTAATGGGTCAGCTAAAACCTCCTTAGAATGGAAAGTAGAGGCAAGCTTTTTAGCAGTCTCAGGGTAGCTATCTGTAATGAATTAAAGAGTATGAACATGCGAGATAGGGCAGATCATCAAAGAAATGAGCTGGCCAGCATTGCTAGCAGTGTCAATAACATTGGAGCAACTCAGAACTTGGCTCATATAGGTGTTATTGGGTATCATGGCTTTGTTTACTCCTTCAGAGTTTATCCAGCTTGGTATTTCTACTTCAGCTGGGGTTATGAATACATAATGTTAGGGTAAATCCTGACATTAGTGGCATTCCTGAGATTTCAAATATTCATCAGATCAAGAGAATTTATGTTGAAGTTAATTGATTAGTTGCATATCAAACCATAATTATAATGAGTTTTGTTCAATTACTCGCTTAAATTACCCTAATTGAAATAAAATTTGCCAAAATTCTGATATGACTGGACAATATGTCCTGAATAGCTATGGCGGATATGCTAGAATCCGTTGACCATGATTATTGGTTAAGATTATTTGAGCACCTTGGGATGAGGCGATATTGGCTCAGAAAGGATAATTAATATATCACCTCAAAATAAGGGATAGGGTGATGTTGACATACAATGAATATTTAGTAGGTCACCTGAACTAAGGCGATAGGGAATTTAAGGATATTGTACTCTGCCAGAGCTAGTGATAATATAGTAGAACTGAATAGTGTAAGACAAAGGAGCGGTATTGACTGAAGCCAATGATATATATGTGAGATGGAATGATTGAAGGAAGGGAAGATTGTTAGGAGAGAAGAGAGAGCAGAAAAAAAGGATCTGATGTAATTATTAAAATTAAATAAAGTAGTGTTGTCAGGGCAATTACTCTGAATTTTATTAAAAGTTTATTGTTGTCTTGAGGACAAAAATCTTCATATTATCTGTCCATTGCTCAGTGAGCTTTACCCTGTGCAACTTTTCAATGTATATTACCTATACCGCCTAAGATTAAAACAATATCCAGTTAATTAATTGCACCAAAAACGAGTTTACAATGAGACTGAAACTATTCCTACTGCTTTTAAAATCACATGCAAGGTGCAACCTTTTTTAGTACTAGATGGTGCAAGGTGCAACCTTATAAGCTCAAAAGAAGTATATTGCACCATTTAAAAACCAACTAAGTTTAGATTAAACAATGAAGTTGGATAGGATATAAAGTTAGGCTATTTAATTATTAATTTTTGCAGTCAATAAAATATTATCATATGCTAAATTCTTTATACATATTTTTACTATAAAATAGTTCAATATATTGTATAATAAACAAGCTATACAGTCTAACAATTATTTTTATAAAACCTGTACCAATTTTTACAGAGCCTTACTGTAAATCTGGAAATCCTATAGCTATGTGTGAAGAAACACCTATACCCAAACAAATCCCTCTTCCATTACTTCCACATCCAAACATTGCTGGTGTACTGGCCTTAACAGGAATGGGAATGGTTATATTTTAAATTTTAAATTTATTGCGGGGAAGGCTGACCATGGGACGGACACTTCCAAATATGACTCAGATGAGACAAAACTCAGTACCAGGTGAGGCACCCCAGAGAAGCGATGCTATCTCTTGTTGCCAGCGGGAACGCCACTTATGGGAATGGGGAGGGAACGTGTGTAGGGGGAGTAGCCACTATTGAGCACGTGTGGAGGAAGGGGTCTGATTTGATGAACCAGACTGGGAACCAGGAGGAGACCAGCTGCCGGCGACGTGGTGGGAGATATCCAAACATCCACGCTTGAAAGTGATCCACCAAATGAGACCGGAATCTGTGGACAGCTTCAGGGAGGGTGGGGATGGATCCGGCGATGGCATCCAAGACAATCGTGTGGATAGTCCACATGGCGATTGCAACCACCAGAGCACGAAGGGAGGGTGGGAGGGGGGAGGCCATTGATGAAGCAAACATATCTCTTGACAGACTGAAGGGATGTGTTTGATCCTGGCCTAGCAGACGTTGGACTTCGCGCCATATTACTTTAGAGGTGGGGCACTTCTCCAGGCGGTGAAACAGCGTTCCATACTGGCCACACACGACACAGGATGAGTGTAAAGCATTAGAGCGCTCAGCTGTATGATACACCCGCCTCAGGCAGCGCCACACATGGGAATGGACTTGAGGCTGCAACAGAGGATGGTGTGCGTATTTCCAGATAGTCTTTTGGGTCTCAGTGGAATAAGGGATGTCCATCATGTCCAGGTAGTCCACCCTGGATAGGACTTGGGGTCGAATGGGGATCACGCCATCATGGATGGGTAGCCCCTGTACCTCTTGTGTGAACTGAGGAGAGGGGCGGCCTCTTTGGGTTGTATGTCCACTAATACAAATTCTCCACTCTGCACTTCGCATGGAGAGTAGGATTCGTTTGTAGTGGGTTTTGGTCCCGTGAGGACCTGTGGCTGATGTGTGTGATGCGAGGTATTTCATCAGGGAGTGGGGGTTTGATGGATTGTTGAGGCCCAAGGCTCAGGAGAAGTTGGAGCAGGCCGCGCGGGACCAGTGTTGGGATGGGAGTGTAGGAGCAGTGATGGCCACAATCCAGGTGCCTAGGATCTTGGCGGCATGGGCTTTGAAGTCAAGTAGGCCCATGCCACCATGATGATGAGGGCCAAACATGACCTCTAGCCATACTGGTGGAGGGCGGCCTGACCAAAGCCAACCTTGTAGCAAAGCATACAGGGATTTGAAGAAGCTTGGGGAGAAGGGGATGGCGTGGGCTCCAAACCAGACTTTGGATAGGAGCATAGAGTTGGCAAGAACAACCCTGCCAGTGAGGGTAGTAGGGTGGGCTCTGAGAGAGGCGATTCGCTTCATCACGTTGTCCAGTATATGGCCCTCCATTACTGCTGATGCGTATCCTCCTGCCTCCAACCACACGCCCAGATGGCGTACCGGTCCTATGGTAGGTCGCGGCACAAAGGGGAGCACCAGTGGAGCGGTGTGTTTTGAGTTAGTAAGGCGTGGACCTGGGCGAGCAGCTGGGCTGGGTTGGGAACTACTTGCTGGGGCCCAGCAGTTCTGAAACTGACCAAGGAGGATGATTTCGGTTTTGGAGGCGTTTAGTGCCGCGTTGCTTACCCGGGAATATTCCTGGATGAGGGCTTCAGGCGCGCGCGCATCTTTATTATTAGACACCCCCACCACGCAATCATCTGCAAATGCCATCATCTTGACTGGGGTTTGGCCTGGCACATGGACCCCAGTGAGTTGGGCATTCACATTTCGCAGTAGTGGGTCAAGGCTGAAGTTGTATAAGAGTGGGCTCAGGGGGTCCCCTTGTCGCAGGCCCCTTTGAGGACAAACTACTTCCGTTAGGAAACCTGGGCCGCGCACTGCCATTGTTGCAGATTCCGTGAGCAGCATCACCCAGTTAATGAAGCGGGGAGGTAGGCGGAATTGTTGGAGGCAGGCCCTAAGGTATTCCCAGTTTACTCTATCATAGGCCTTTTGTTGGTCCAAGAATACAAGTGCCCCAGAGGCTGTGGACTGATACACATTAGCCACAGAGTGCACGTTATCCCAAATCAACCTTCTGGGGATGAAACCAAATTGTTCTGGAGAGATAGGGAGATGCTACAGTCCAAAAGGGTTAGCCATGATTTTTGTTATAATTTTGGTGTCTGTGTTTGTTAGAGAAATGGGGCGCCAGTTGGCTAAGTCTAGCCTATCCCCTTTCTTGAAGAGTGTGACTGTAAAAGCCTCATGTCCTCCTGGTAGGAGGCGCGTTTCCAACAGGCTTTGGTTGAGTGAGGCTAGCAGCAATGGGGATATATATTTAAAATATTTTTTGTAGAACTCATATGGAATGCCATCTGGGCCTGGGCATTTTTGGTTTGGCGCACCATAAATGGTAGTCCATAATTCGTTTGGAGTAATTAAATTTATTATTTC
Organism: Massospora cicadina; assembly: GCA_022478985.1. NCBI lineage: Eukaryota > Fungi > Entomophthoromycota > Entomophthoromycetes > Entomophthorales > Entomophthoraceae > Massospora > Massospora cicadina. The sequence goes on from JAKSZP010011972.1 coordinate 92,971, forward strand.
TGGGTATCGGAAAACAGTGCGGATATGAGCTCTGTCAAGAAATTCCGCCATTTTGGCCGGCTGAATTGGTTCGGCTCAGTATAACTTGGAGTAATATCTTTGCATTTTGATTGCCACTTCAGCCGGTGTGTCCATGATAGAATTATCTGATCTTTGCACCTGTGTGCAGGCCATGCTCTGGCGTGGTGCAAAATTTTTTTTGAAGAAGTATGCGGTGCACTTGTCACCTTTAGTGATGCGTGTGGCCCTGTATTGGATACAAACCCGATGTTTGTGTTGCCTTTCAAGTGCGTTGAGGTGGGCTGCTGCCTCCGCCCACTTCTGGCCCCATGCAGGGCTATATCCTGAGGCTAGAATGTTGGACTCCAAGTGGGCCAATTCTGCCAGCGTGCGCAATATAACCACCGATGTGGCTCGTGAGCATCTGGATGAGAGATGGCAATAGTGGCGGATGGTATCTTTTTTGAAAGTTGCCCATGTGGAAATAGGGTCCGCGCAAAATGGTGCAACAAATGATTTTGCCAAAGTTGCCTCTTCCACCCACATGGAAAATCCTGGCGACGCTAGCTCTGGGGGGCAGATTTTGCACCAATGTGGGGCCTTTGCAACTGTGACAGGTAAGTGGTATGTTATTGAGACCAGTTGGTGGTCGGAGAATTCCATTTTCATTGTTTTGAAGTGGGAGATGTGGGGTTGGAATTTTGCCGGTGCTAGAATAAGGTCAATGCGGGTCATGGACCTTAATTGGCCATTGTGGATGTGGGGACGCGTCATGTTTTTGAGCAGTGGGGCATGTCACGGCAGCGCATCCATTAACCCAAGGGTAACTTTTAGAACGCGTAGTTCTACATGACCCTGTGGGGCGTGGGGTGAGGGCGGCCACCGGTCCATTGGTGAGGTTAGCCAACAGTTCATGTCACCGATTAGGAAAGAATCGGGGGGTAGCGGGAGGGATTTGACCGACGAGAAAAATTCCTGACGCTCTTGTGCACCGTTTGGGGCATAAATGTTGATAATTGTGTGTGCAACATTGGCCCATGAGAAGGTGACAACGAGCACTCAGTCATTTAGGAATGTTTCTGAAGATGTAAATTTGAAAAAATTGTTTTTCTGAATTAGCACCCCACAGTGCTTCGACCAAAAGGATAGGGATGGTAGGAGCATTGTTTTCCAAGTATCCTCGGAACCTCGTGGACAGTGGGTTTCCTGGATGGCCAGGATATCCACGGGTAAATTATTTTGTAAAAAACTCAGTTTCCTAGCCTGGGACGGGGAGGCCTTGAGTCTGGCAATATTCAGCGTCCCTAGAGTGAAGGTTTCCCCCATCGCACCTTAGGTGCGAGGGGTGGGCCCCTGGCCCACCAGCCTCTTCCAGGTCCCCACAGGCTTTCACAGCAGCGCGGGTATTAGCAGCAATGCTATCGGGGTTTTTGTTAATTTTTGTGGAAAGAGTCGCATTGGCTTTGGCCTTCACTTTTTGTTTCCTGACGTTGGACGAATTTTTTACGGTGTGGATAAGTTTGGTGCACCGTCGAGTGGGGCAAAAAAAATTTTTGGTTGGGATAGGTCCCAAGTCAGTTTCAACCGGGGCTTGGGTGCAGCGATTGGGTGAGATCAAATCTCCCATCGGATCCTTGGATTGAGTGGCCCGTTCGGCTTGGGCCTCCCAATCTGATTGGGTGATGGATTCCTGAGTTGCTTCCGCCGCAAAGGTCTCCATGTCCTCCTGGCGTTGTGAGTGTGGGATGGTGGTGGTGACCTTGGCCGCTTCCTTGGCTGCAGTCCTACGGGCCTGCTTAGCCTTCTTCTGCTCCTGCGGGGAGATGGGCTTTACCAATAGGTAGCAGCCTTGTGCTCCCCATGGGAAAGCCTCTTTGGTGCTTGCGGTTGGTTTGTAGTGCACCTCTCCGCTGGCCATGGCCGCTGAGGGGTGCTCTTGGAATGTAATGCCCTCTTTAATGGGGCACACGTGTGCCTTATGGCCAAACGCATCACAGTGGGTGCAAATGGGGGGTGCGCTGTCCACGGTTACCCAGAATGGGTGGGTGGTGTGCCCTGCGATATCAATAAAGGTGGAGTGCGGGATCTGGGTTAGGTCCTTCGCGATCTCCTCAGTTGGGGTCAGAACTGCGATGGCTTTGCCGGTGCACAGGTGTGGTATCAGCATAAAACGTTGCATTTCAAAAGATTGTATTTTGCTGTATATGGCGAGACCATCTTTCAGGTGTTGCTCCAAAATGTCACGTTTTACCATAGTAGGCAAAAAGTCAAATGTGAGGAAAATTCGGTTTGATTTTGTCCATCTGGTGCATTTAGTTTTGACAACCCGTTGCCCTTTGGGGAGGTCGACCACTACGCGCACCGCTGCAGCCTCGTCTGCTGCTATTTTGCTTTTGAAACCTAGGTCCAGCCAACCGCGTGACATGGAGTGAGGTGCAACATATACTGCAGTCGGGAACATTGTGTACATCTTCACAAAATTTTTCCCATAGGGCCATTTTTTGGATGTCCAGATACACACAGACTCCAAATTCCACCGACAAAAGTGGCTGGGAATGTGGCATATTGATGTACTGGTTGCATCGTGCTTGCCACACGAGTATCTCTGGGGAAATTGTGACCGCCAGTTTTTTTAGATTTTTTTCTATTCCGCCAGATTCTCCGGGGCGTTTTCGAACATTAGAGGCCGCGGGCCTTCTGTCTGCTCCTCTTGCCTTGCTTGCCCAACTGCTCCAAGACATGGGTGCAGACTAATCCTCTCTATGAGATTATCAAACTAGATTTAGTCTTAAATTGAATGGGTTGCAAAAGTGTTTGCAACGAGAAAGAAAAGTTGGGGAATAGTTATATTAATCCTTCCATCTTTAGGGTTAAACTTCTCAAATGCCCTTACCATTCTCTATATGATATGCACTTCCCCTATGTTATACTGGACCTTTAGCTCAGGATTAGAAAGTTCACAGCTTTTTAATTACAAACTGGGATAAAATAGTACCAGTCCTGACATAGTGCCTCACATCCTCATAACCTGCTTCAGATTCATTATCCAAGGGGTTGTCTATGCAAGCCAAAGGAGAGATAGGAGGTGAGTTAGGGTTAAGTACTTCAGGTGGGGTGGCTTTCTTCCTACCAGACACCTTTACAATGAGCCCTTACATGGTGCAATAGTTACCATCAGGGTGCACAACTGCCAGATTGGCTATGGGATAAGGCACTGCAGCTTCAATGAGCTTGTGCAAGAGCACTTGATTGGATGGTTTGGGATTCCTGACCTACAAGATAAAATAGTATCTGTTTTGTAGCACACTGAAGGAGCAAGTTTAAAGGGACAAACAGACACAGGAGGGTCCATGGGATCATTTGAGCCTCTGTCCACTGGCCTATGAGTGAAATCTCATCAATGGCTAAGACTTGGGGTTTCATCATAACTTCTAAAGTAGTCTCACCCATATGAAAATCTGCAACATCTAATAAAGCCACTTTTATATCACATACAGTCTGAAAATTGTATTTCACAGAGATTATATGCCTGGCTAAGGAAGGATGAGAATCCAACCCAGTTAGCATGGCAGCAATGGCATCTTCAAAAGTGAGCATATGAGATGTTAGTAATAACTGAGTGTCTAGGTAGAACTAATCAGCAAAGGCAGTGATATGTTCTCCTTCACACATGCTGAGGTGCATAAAGGCTTGTTTTCCCTGCTTTAACTCTGCTTTAAGCCAAATTCAGCAATCAGCATGTCCTTAACCTCTGCCATTTACTCAGAGTGTCCATTTGAGGGACCATCACCTCTTGGGCCATGTGACTCAGGTGAAGGAGGATGTATTTGATTTTTTGTTAGTCAGTCATGCCACCTATTGCAGATTCATAGACATATTAATGAGGCAATGCTACCCTCCCCAGGGGCAAATCTGTCTTTAAAGGGGAATTTAAAAGGGACAGCAGAGATGGCCTTATGTACAATATAAGAGGGCGCTGTTTGAGTTTTTAAGGTGGGACAGTGCACTAGCTAGTTGCAGCTCAAGAGCAACTATCCTCATTTCATTTTCAGTGGAAGGGGGAAGAGGGGTACTTACATGACCTTTATTTTTGATGTAAGATTGTGGTGTACAGGTGCCCCTGTAGTGAGCATCACTTGTTGGAATCCTGGTGATTTTTGCTCACTGGTGCTAGGTGCACAGGATTTCAATAATACAGCAATCACAGAAGTATTAAAAATTGCAGTATCTGTTTAAAGTTAAATAAAGAGGGATATTATACACAAGAAGATTTTAATTTTTCAAAAACTTATTATATTAAAACTTAGAGATCAGAAAGAAAAAACCTTGATTACATCAATATTGCTTAGTATTTACATTAATTTGAGGCTTAGTGGTGAGAGGCAATGGAATCCAAATTAGGCAGAGGACATCCCAATTTGGCTTTTCAACTTGATATAGCTTAGAGCTTATATGTGAGTTTGACCCTTAGAATCACTTGACCATGGGGGAGCATTTTAAAGTAATCCACTAATCTGCCATCTTGCACATAGGAGTAGTTTGGGCAAATACTGAAGTTTTTAAGTGGCAAGTGGAGTATAAAATATTTACACTCTCTTAGACCACCTTTAGGTCTATAAAAAGAAGGTACTTTTCCTTAGGAAGTTGAGCTACTTTCAAGCTGGTGAGAGGGAGAACTTTAACATCAGTTTGTCAATTTTGCAGGGGTTTGAAGCAATTCCCTCATCTTGGAATGACCTATTCAGCGGAATAGTTGGAGTAGCACCATTACTCCAATTAATGCGGATTCCACTAAGAACTGATCCTTGATGTTATGTTAAGAGTTGAAGGAGTCAACACCGGAACATTCTTACTACTTAGTTGAACTACTATTTATCTGGCAGACATGATGCTCAATACATATCAAACCTTAGTCATTTACTTAATACTAATTACAAAAATGGCATTATGCATAGGCATTTTGCTTAGTTTCATCATACTGATTTACTCTAAATGGAATGACAAACACTAAAAACAAGCTTAAAAAATTATAGGACAATGATGCATGTTACAGCCATTTTTAGTTTAAAAGCTTAAGAAAGGCGCCTAACAAACGAAAGGTCAATTCATAAAATAACCAAAATATATGTAGTTTGAGTGCAAGCAACAAAGGTAATTTGAGGAACTTTGTTGAACTCAAAAAGTATTTTCAAATATCGTTAATGATATATAGTTTATCTTCAGATCTAAAATTGTATCCCAGTAAATCGTCTGGTAATACACCGAAGAATTTGTCTAGCTCATTTTAAATAATCGTTTAAAACAACTTTGTTAACCCTTTCAATAATTTTTCGCAAATATGTGTCCAAAAATGGGGTTTAATAAAAATCTAAAAACGCATATATGCGTCAAAGTATTGAAAGGGTTAAAAATGGTCGGTGTCCGCACCTCAAGCAAGGAAGACGATTTTAACATTTCAAAGCAATAGTGCCTTGTAGCTAGCTAGCTAAGCAAATTAGATTCGGTAATAAAGAAAAGACCTGCAGGTGTTTTCCAATGAAATTGCTAGCAAATTTGAGTCAATAAGCTATTTGGTTAGATAAAAATCTAATTCGATGCAAACAAAATACAAATAAGGTTACTCTCCACAAAATAGATGGACAACAAATTTAGAAATAAAAGCAAATCAAATGTAAAAGGAAAGTAAAAAGCAATAATTTTAATTTAAAGGCGAGTGTATTATGCCAATCGACTCGATTAATAAGGAGTATAGTGTCCACGGCGGCCCCTGATATGGAAGTAAATAAATAAGCAAAAAGTAATTACCTGTAACTTCCCCTGAAGCGCCTTGGAGCATAGCCTCCACGGAAATGGGGACGTCTAGGACCACGAGAAAAGCCGCGTGAAACACCAGGAATATTTGTCCTTTTGGCAAAAACCTACAGAAATAAGAATGTTTGCCATAACAACTCTACCTTAAGGGGGCGATTATTCAGCACCGACTCATTTAAAACAAGTGCATTGGCAACCAGTGAAGGATCAGAAAATTCAATGTACGCATATCTAAGATGTTAGTTGCAAAAAAGCACCCAAAGTTACCCTTTGGGTGTCCCAGTGTATTTGTTGCAAAGAATGGTAACACGATTAATAGTGCCGCAAGATTTAAAATGCTCTTGAAGTATTTGTGGAGTGACCGAATAATCAACCTTGAGTAAAATTTAGTAAGTCAAAACATCTGATGCTTACATTTCCAACGTAAATTGAACGTGAATCAATCTCGGCTTTTTCTAAAAAGGTTAAGAAGCAAAAATCGTAAGCATTACCCTCTTCTGTGCTAGGGGCCTCAAAATCTTTATCCATTTCTGTCTGAATGCTTTTTAGACGAGTGACTTCCTCCTCCATCTCCTTAACGCGTTTTTTCATGGCTTCAAGTTCCTAAAAAAGTTAAACATTTTCAAAGAATAGAATACATCATCGGGCAAGGGCTGTGACTGATCCATTGGAACAACGTCGTCAATTAGCTCTTGACCCATGAGCTCTTCTTGAAGAGAAGTAAATTCTTGATATTTGGCCATTTTATATTGCTGAAATGAAAAATTAAAACCAGTAAAAAGTCTATTTCAAAACATATTATAATAAGCATATATAAGGCACTATAAGAATAAATAAGTCTTCAGCATGGCATCAGTAGACGAGCTGCGAGGGGGCGGCAAGAGAACCCAAAAAACAGGTTAGTAAAGGAATCTTACTTTTGAGTAATCAATTTTTTGTGGCTTCACTTTTTTAGGCCCGTTCAACGACTTCTTTTCAAATCTTTTGTTTTGGGCGTCTTTTTAGTACAGGTGAAAAAGATTTTTTTGAATGTTTTTATAGCCAATAAAAAAGCTAGCATAAAAATACCTTCCAGATTTGGAGTGAGAGAGAGGTGAAAAGTCTAAACAAATATTAGCAATTAGACCTATAATGGTTTAAACTGAAAGAAAATAGAAGTTAAAGAGCATTCGTCGATAAAAAGTATTTTAACGTAGAGAAAAATGTAAAATGACTGATTTCGTAAAAAAGTAAACAGGTAAACCTAATATATCAAGACAGAAAGTTATTAAAATAGATCTGCTCACTAGATAATACCAATTCTAAACCTTTGGTAACTGAAAGGTAAGAAAAACCTAGTACTAAAAAAAGGTAAGAAAAACCTATAATATATAAAATCACAAGTACCTGAGAGAGTTTGGATGAAGAGGATTATGGTCTGATTTGATTATAAGGCTTACTTCAATCATCAAGAGGCTAATAAATTGCTTGTTAAAAATTCAATTGAAATTTTTCTTAGCCAATTTGCTCGTTTTAGCCAAGAAAAGTTCGAATTAGAATCATGCGTTCTAAAGTTGAAAAGCGGCAAATCAGTTTAGGCAGAATCGATTTGATGCCTTGGTTGGTCAAGATATCTCGAGCGTACAATTAAATTAGTCTCAACCCAACCAAATCAATTTCAATTTACAGTGTCAACAAACTTTTTTAAACGACTTCGAAAAAGGAGAATGTCCTCAATTTGATCTGTATTTATGTTTTAACTGACTTTAAATTTTTTTTGGAAAAAAAACCCCTTTAAAAAAGGCTCTAAAAAGTATGAAATAATCAAGAAATTATAAATATACAATAAACCCCTTTTTGAAGTCAGGGTCATATTTTAAACTGCCTTATAATAGCCATTTATAATATTTATAATCAGCACTGTATATTTTAAGGTGCTTATAGTTTGCACTTGGACCCAATCCAATATAAGCTTTAATTTATATTTCTGAGCAAAATTCTATAAGTCAGGTTGGAAGATGGTGCCAACCTCAAAAAGGGTCTTATTAAGTACTAGCCGATTTACCCGTGCTTCGCTAAGGTGTCTATAAAAGTAAAGATTTTCAATTTATTAATTTAGATTTTATATTATAGATAAACAAAACCACTCAGCCAAATCTAATTGCTCAATCGAATCAACCAAACACACCAACCACTCAAGTAAACCTAACTGAACTTATCAAACAACCAATAACTAATCACCCTTAAACTAAACTGTGTCCGATTAACTCGATTAAAAGCCATCAACCACTCGGCCAAACAAAATAAACCTATCGAATCAATCAAATAATATAAACTGCTACCCAAACATCTCTAAATATCTAAGATCATCGTGTACGTGACATATCTTCCAAACTACTAAATCAACTTCTACTTAACTTGCCAAAAATATTTTAATAATTAGGTGAACCAAATTAGGCAGGCTTTTAAAATATATAAACCTAACATCCAGATACCCGTGCTTTGCTACGGTATTTAGTTTATCAATGATAAGCTCACATTGTAGCCTATAAGCTGTGTTAGCACTACTCTCAAGCCACTCGGACTAACAGCTTCGCTGCTGTCCTCGTGGCTGGTGAGCTGATTATCCTAACTACCTAATCTATTAAAATCTAATGCTGATTTTTATTGAGTTTCAGGTGAGCAATTTGGTGAATTATAGATAATTTTTGCCAATTCTCACCCACTCACCCAAATAGATTGAACCCATCAGGCTCGATAATTTCAGATACGATCTTATTTGCCAATTCTCACCCATTCACCCAAATAAATTAAACTTATCAGACTTGATTAGCTTCAGATGAGCAAATTGGTGAATTATTAGATAATATTCGCCAATTCTCACCAACTCACCCAAATAGATTGAACCTATCATATTCGATAATTTCAGATTCGATAAGATTCGCCAATTCTCACCCACTCACCCAAGTAGATTAACCCTATCAGACTCGAAGGTTTCAGATATCAGTCAGTCAGTCAGTCAGTGAACGAAATTTTTAAGTAAATTTATAATTTCTCAATTAGTTTATACTTTTTAGAGCCTTTTTAAAGGATGTTCTTTTTCCCCAATTTTATTTTCTATGCTTATTTGCACATAACTCTTTTACTATTAGACTAATCTAAATAATTTAAAGGATAATCCCGCTTAGATTCCATTCTAATTTTGTAAGGTTTGGTCCAGTTTTTTGGATACTCTATAACTTTATTGAAAAATTAAACAATTAAATAAGGGCAAGAAGGATGGTGGAAATGGGGATTTAAGTTAGTGAGAAAAAACTGAGAACAGGTAAGCTAATCAGGTAATATTGATGACCATTCTTGGTCAGCAATCACCATCTCTAGCCATGGTTTGAGCAACGGCAGGCTTACACACCATCTAAGCTTCAGTCTGAATGTGGACTCATCATATTTTTTCACATAATCCAGGTGCAAAATCCAATTGTGAGGCTCAAAAATATCTGAGTATAAAACAAAAACTTTAAAAGTCTATTTGAGCTGATCACAGAAAATCTGAATTATCTTCTGAACCATTCCCATAAAATAGGGGCTCTCATGGCTCAAGTTTTTGGCCTCAATTGCTGAGTATATGACCCATATACAATAAGGGTAGAGGAAGGCTCAGAGCTAGATCAATTGATCTCTAAGTATCTTAGCAAAAAGAAGTCTTGAAAGGGGTGTATATTCAGTGGCTGTTGCTTGCTAGATAGTAGTATTCTCATAATTGACCAATACTTTTTAAACATACTGCATTTAAAATAATGGTAGGCAATATCTGCCTCAGGTTTGGTGCACACCATATAGTTCTTATAGAAATACCCTGGGCTGCAGTATTTACCTGATTTTATTACACAGTGTAAAATCCTCCTGGTGGTGCAGTGTTGATTAGAGGTCACTAGTTTTATTAAGTCCCATAACCAATTCCTTAAAATTTCAGTTGGTGTTGTGACCTTCCTCTGACCAATATTAAGAATTCAGGGGTGAGAGGGTAGTTTTTGTGGTGCTTTCAGGGGTGTTCCCCAATAGTTATTGGGATATTATTATAAAAGATTGAATTTCTTTGTCAACAAATTCTTTCCCAATCCTGTTCCATTCCTCCCATATTGTAGCCACAGCCATTGTTGCCCTCTTAGCTTTGTGGTCCCAGTTGTATTATATCCACAGTTTTCATCATATGTGTGAATGACCAACCAACAAGCTTTACTGCCCTGTTGCATAGACTCCAATAGCGGGGTCAGTGGCATTTAAAAGGTAGTTGGGAGTTATGCAGCATTCACTCTTTGAGGGATTGTAACGTTATTCATTCTGAGGTCTCTTGGATTCAGGCCCAGTTGACTCCCCACACTAGCACTGAGCAGCGTATATGCAACTGCATCATCTGGAGAAAAGCTTTGGCCCAGTCTGGTGGGCATGTACCTCAAAGTTCATTAGTCCCATACCCCCCTTTGTATTTGGGTTTGAACAAGATGTTCAGTTTGATTGGCGCCGCATAAGCTTTAAACCACAGGAAGTTTAGGTAACAACTTGATTTTATCTTTCAATCCTGGGCTCAGGGGTAGGATGTGAGCCACATATCATAGCTTTGAGTATGAAGACATTTAGCGCCTGCACTTTCCCTTTGAGGTTCAAGTGATAATATTTTCAGTAGGACATCCAGGATGACATACTCAAAAAACTGCTTGTTTTATCGCCTAAACTGCCAGTCCAGATTCCATGAAGAGGATACCCAGATATAAGAACATTTGTGCAGGTGCTATGGGATTTAGGCCCAATGGTGGAGGGAATTGAGGTTGCCCTATTTTAATGAATGCTGTCTTATCTCTATTAATTTTAGCATTCAACACCTGTTGGTAAAGTGAAAGGAGCTCATCATCACCTTGAAGGTTACTTTCCAAACTGATCCCCACCGCTGTATCATCTGAAAATGCCTGCATTTTTATAAGGGTTTGGCTGGGGTGGCAGATGCCTTGCAACCTCACTTCTGTTGCTGCTAATAGGATGTTCACAGCAAAGTTAAATTAAAATTGGGGACATGGTATTGCCTTAGTAGAGGCCCTGCCCAATTTTAATTGATTCTGTTAAGCTGGTAGCTGAGATGACCCTTATATTGAGCCTAAGTAGCATATCTATCCAGGCAATAAAGGTGGCAGGTATTCTGATGATATTCATTGCTGCCTTCAAGAATAACCATACTACTTGACCATAGCCTTCTCCATGTCCAAAAACATGAGATAGCCATTTTTTTGGTCCTGCGCACATCCTGTAGGGTGCTTTGAACTGAGCGGATACTTTCACAGATAGTTCATCCCTTGATGAACCCATTTTGGGATTTGTGGATGGCCCACGGGGTGTTAAGCATCAGTCAGTCTGTGAGAATTCATATGAGAATTTTGTAATTGATGTTCAATAGTGCAATTGGGTGCCAGTTCTGAAGATGCTACCAAGAGCCATTTTTTTATAATAGCACAATTCAGGTTTAATAGCCCCCTGGGATTTGACACTTTTGAGAAAAACAGTGGTTAAAAAACTAGGCAAGTTCTAGTGCCACACACTTGAAAATTGTATTCAGCATTTCTACTTGTATGTTGTCAGGAACTGGGGATTTATTTTCTAGCACATCATTAAGCACCCATTTTACCTCCTCCACCATAATCTCAGCAGCTAGATTGTGTTTGTCAGAAGGCAAGCATTCCTGGAACGCCAGCTTAGCCAGGGCTAGTTTAGCTTCTGTTGCTGTGCTATTTGGTTCACTAGGATGAGAGATCACTATAAAACCATTTGACTTTACTTTTGATTAATCCTGGGTCACTGGAGATGACACCTTCAGGAGTCACTATCTGGCGGATTTTGGCGCGTGTCTGGATTTCTTTAAGACTGGCCAGGTTAATCCTAATCATCATCCCATCAGGCTTTGGTGGCGGAACGTTGCATTCTGCCATCATTCATTATCCTGCTTTCATATGAGCGCTTCTTATTGTTAATGCTTTTTTCAATACTCCCACAACCATTTTCCTATGTCCCGCCACTCTCATTTTTGGGTAGTCAGGGTATCCTTTAGATGTTGGGACCATCTAGTACTAAAAAAGGGTATCCTTTAGATGTTTAGAGTCAGAAATACGTTTGTAGGTTTTGTTCCTCTTGTACTTTACACTATCCCTCATAACTTTTCTTTAATTCTTTTTCACTGGTATAGTGGATCAATGCCCGCCTGGTGATCTAGATATGGTATTATTTGATAAAACCCTTTTTGGAAGTGCAACGCCAATCTGGGTCCCGCAACATAGAGGGGGATATTTGCCACTCCCAAGATGATGGAGTGTCACCCAGATAGATGGCTACCTCCACTATCATGTGGTCACTTTCTGCATCAATGGAGACTTCACTATTTGATGTAGCCTGTCTGAGGTCAGACAAGACTAATATAAAGTTCTTTTGGGAGCCATTTACTGGTTCATCATTAGAGTTGTAACCTCATCACATAATATTCAAAAGGTCGTCTTCCTCCTCATCAATTATAAGTCACATTCCTGACATTACAAGGTACATCAACATATCATCTGCCATACTAGGGATTCATCTGCAAGTCAAAAATGTATCCCCTAATTTCATTTGTCTAACAATTGAAGTTTCCTGCTGTAACTGTTGAAGCTTCAGTTTGTATTTCTGATAAGTTGGTGAAACTTTTTGTTTTCTTGGGGGTTTAGTGATGCATATATGGCAATCACTTAAAGAGTTTTATTGGTTCTCATATCATGGGCCATGGCTACCAGGATATTTTCTGGCATGTGTCTCTTCCACAAATTCCAAGTTGATAATTTTGTTCATCACATTGATCACCACATGGTCTGACAAAAACGCCTGGCACTTAATATGTTGAGACCATAGGTGACATTTGGGCTCTATGTTTGATTTTGGGGCCATTTTGTGCTGAACATATGCCCAAGTCTCAAATAGAAAAATTAGGTTGATATGTTAATAGTTTTAAAGTGGCGCATTTTCCTCACTTTATGTTTTTATGCTAGCTAGTTCCCTAGCATTTGGGGATGAAATTATCATTGATGGCTGCCTGACCCACAGGTATGTAGATTATTTGGTTATGCATTGAGTATCTGACAGAAGTTGGTTTTTTAGCAGCAGGTGTCACTGAGGTGTGACAAGTTGGAGGAAGACAGTTGGCGCAGTTTGTCAGGACAGGGATCTTGTTACCTAGCATAGAGTGCACTGGGTATTCCATCTCCATCCAAAGCTCCTTTCTATTGAGAGTGGTGACAGTTTCTGTACAAAATGGAGCTGCCGCTTTGTAGAGGGAGGGCAAGTAGCAGAGTCAGTTTTGAACCCCAACAAGCCACTGTGATCAGCTGTGGTTGCTGACTGCCCGTATGAGTTGAATTTGGCGGAAGTACGTTGGGTTTTTTGCCATTTTTTGGTCACCCAGTTAGTTGCACTTATCAGTGAGGAGCTTTTCCACTGGGGCTGATCGTTTTAGCCCTTTCCTGATGATCTACTAAGGGTTCATTTGTTCCCGCTTTCTGCCAATGTAGCTCCTCCTTCTCTTCCCATTTCTCTTGGGGGGTATGAAATGCTGGGACGTTGGGTGCGTTTCCTTGTCCATCCTATATGTCTCTGGGTTTGGGTTCATGAATGGTTTATCAGCGGCCTCCTGGAACTTTGCCCTCTCGCATGACCATGCTTCTTGATGAGAAGCATCCAGCTCCTGTTGTTAGAGTTGCATGTCCATAATCTCCAATAAATTACTTTGGTTTCATTACTTGTCTTTGGGGTGAAGGGATACTTTAGACCCAACTTTGGTGATCCGTTTATAGGGTCAAACTCATGATCTCAGGGCGATTTGCCCTACTTGTTGTGACACTGTACCATTGTGTGTCCTGTCTGGTAACAAACCTGACATACCTGCTTAGTGTCCTCTTGTTTAAAGTAGATTAACCTATGGAGGCCTGTGATATAGATAAACCAGGGAAGAATTACTTTTTGTCTTCATCCAGGATGCAGGTTCATACAGAACTTCCACTGTACGGAGACAAAGACACTTAGTGATATAATCGCCACCAGCTTGCTAAAATTTGCAAACCTCACTATAGTATGACAGGCCAGTGCAAAATTGCCTCATGGACCCATTTTCAGTCATGTTCCATCGTTAAGTTGTGAAAAGTAACTCATTTCACCATATCATTTGCATATTAGAAGGGTTTGGTGTGTGGGTAGGATTCCTTATATTTTATTCCTACCTCTAACAGTCATTTCTGGTCGAGTCATTGGGGAGCAAAATGTCAATATAACCATGCTTCAGTACCCAGTGGTTTTTGAAATTGCCACCAGCCAGTATGGTGTTGAGCTCCTGGTATATTGTGACTATCAGATCTACTATTCCTCTTCCCTGACCAATTGGAGGTGGATGCATATTGCATCCTTGAGGTAGGATTTGAGGGCCTGTTTTAGAGAGAGCCCATCACTGATAAATGCTTGATTATAGTCCACATGACTTCTAGCACCTTTACACAACTCCTCATAAGGGTTGACTTATGCACTATATGAATTCTTATTTGCATAAGTTGTTGGAGCCTCCTCTGTGGTTTTCCCATTAGAAACCAGCTGATTGCTTCATATAAGTTGAATACCTTTTTTAGCACTAGTGGTGCCCAACCCAAAAGGGGAAGCCACCATGAATCTTTATTTGCGAATGAGCCAAACAAAGGCAATATTGTAAAATAAAAAAATCCCTGATTTAGCCCTTAAGTTATCAGCCTAGGAAGCCATATCAGAAGGTGATAAAGCTTTGAGGAAACTTTGTCTGGCGCCCACTTTAGCTAGCGGATCATGGCGGACAACATAGGGGTTGGGGCATCAGTGACATGTAGCATAAGGAGGTATAATTGTGAGTTTTCTTCATTAATAAAGCCAGTGGTGTCCATCACCTCAACGTATTGAGCAAGTTGATGTTCAGAAAAAGTGATGAGAGCAGGCCCACAAGTGAAAGACTTGATGCACTGGCAGGTTTGGGGATAATTGGGGTCAAACAGAGAAGCTTTTGCCACGTCAATGCAAGTGCAGTTTGCTCCAAAAGCGAGTTACTCAATTTCATATTTTGCATCCTCATAAAAATCATAAGGAAAACTTGGGATGGGAATACCCTCATCAAGGGGTTCCATCGCCCCATGGAAATGTTGGTAGAGGAGGGTGTTGGCCTGAGCAGCTGCTGCTTCTACCGCCATATTCTTTATATTTTTATAATTAAGAAAACCATTTTTAGAGAAAAAAATGGCAGGGACATGAATTGGGAGGATTTACAAAAAAATTCCTTAAAGCGAAATATGGCTTGACATTATACAGCCAGTCAATCATCAATCCATTTGAGGCACTCAAATGAATTTAACTTGGCCAATGCTGGGCCAGCCACTGGACTCAGTGCAGTGGCAGAACCTGATTGGCTGTGAAAAATTGACCATGGCAGCTCAGCCAAAACTGTCTCAGCCGTTGCTCAGGATTCCATTATTCTGACAATTTTTTGAAAAAATTTAAATTTTGATTGGCTCCTGCTTTGGAAGCAGAGCCAGAATTATCTGAGGTTGGGGGCAGGAGGATCGCTCCCCACTCAAATAAATTTGGGTGAGGCAGCAGCCAGCCTGACGCCAGAAGGAGGAGTGGCAGAAGTGGTGGAGGCGGAAGCCATGGGATATAAGTTGAATACCTGGTTCAAGAAAGCTTGCACTTGATGCATATGAATACTTCATTTGTGGATGGTGCTAACCTTAGCTGCGCCAATTTTGAGGGCTTGTTATCCCAATATTTCCATTCGTTAGAAGCCAAAGTAATACCAGTTAATTGAGGCCTCAGGACCACATGCCTCATATAAGTATTAAGCAGCACTTCAAGCATTATGGCGCATTGTTGGGACCAGTCTCAGATGGTGACGCTGTTCCACCCAGCTTTGGCGAAAAGGCACGCTGCACCTGCCAGAACCTCCGCTTTGTACCACTGGAAGGCTTCAGAAGGGGTAAACCCCTCCGCTACATAGGGGGTGGCAAGAGAGGGCTTGGGGAATGACTGTTTCCAGTTGCAAATTATTTCAACCCAAATGCCCATCTTTAGCAAATACCATCCAAGTTCAGGGGTCATAAACCCTTAGATGGCCGCTGCTTCTTGGGGAGGGATCTCATGTTTGATCCAGGCATGGGCTGTGTCAGGGGTGAACCTCACCGCATCCCAGTCAGCTGCTGCATCCAGAGAGGTATGATCCCGCCAGAGGTTCCATTTTTCCAATGTGAAGGAGCAGTCATGCAGGGTCTTATGAATATTCTTTGTTGCCACCAATCTGGCCCAGTACCAGACTTAATCTATTGTAGTATTGGCACAAAGCCAATACTTGATCTTAGCTGGGGTAAAACCATTGCACTCCAGTTAATAGCAATCTATGGCACCCATTCCTGGAAGTGTCCCCATTCTATGGATTTTTCCTTTGTCCAACAAGCTTGTAGCATGTTAAATGAAATGGCAGGTGGAATCTGCATGTATGACCAGTGAAGGGCTTTGGTGGCCTTAAACCCAGCTTTAATCCATGGTAGTGCCTCATTGGGTGAGAAGGTAATATTATAAATTTGGGGGCTGTTTTGTCATAGAGAGCGTGTTATGCCCAATTAAGCGCTATTGTAGCACTAGGAAACATTTTTATGTAGGCATTTAATTCTCAATAGAAAAAGCCCTGAGCTCTTGACTGAAGCTGCCATTTTTGTGGAGATACCCGCCTTGGTGAACTCCTTGGCATTGTAGAGGTCAATACCTGCTGTTGGACAATTATAAGTCTGATGTATTAGATAATGTGGTTTGGAAGTAAATGATGAAAAAATCGGCCATAAAGACCCTGGTCAATTCCCAGTGGAACCCCTCAGATTGGGGTAACAATTCTGACAATACTTGGGCAAATAAAATGAGTTCAGGAGGTTGGATTGCACCAAATTGTCATCTGAATTTAAAGAGTTCATTGGAGGCTCCTCCAGGCCTCTTCTATTTTTAGCACAGCCTACCCCACAGAAACTGGCCCCTTTTATAGGGTCAGAAGGGGTCCCACCATATGAAATTTTTTTTCAGAACATTTATTGGGTCAAATATATAAAGACATTACTAATCAACTAGTCCTTCCTGCTCCCAACCCATAATCAGCCATTCCATCCAAATGAGGAGAGTTTGAGATATCCAGTAGGTCAACAGCTCATATTACCAAATTTGGACTTTACTAAGTAATCTGAACTTTTGAGCCTTGACATTTTTAATACTACTATCAACTTATTAAGAGAGTTCATTTTCTTACCCCTGTGGCAACTAATAAAACTATAAAACTTACAACTTTCTAGTTTTTTTGTTTATTTATTCTAATATAAGTGTTTTCAATCCCTTGTTTGCTGGATTTTAGGCCTAAAATGCACCAGAGAGCTTATTCAAATCCTAAAATCCAACACCTGCATCTAGCCATGCCTTAGCATCCCCAGGTTTTAAGTCCTCACAGACTGCT
The DNA here is from genome assembly GCA_022478985.1 of Massospora cicadina. Classification (NCBI taxonomy): domain Eukaryota; kingdom Fungi; phylum Entomophthoromycota; class Entomophthoromycetes; order Entomophthorales; family Entomophthoraceae; genus Massospora; species Massospora cicadina. Next base: position 110,321 of record JAKSZP010011972.1, read on the forward strand.
GCCTCAACCAATTGGTGGTCCACTGGTAGTTTCATCCACTTGAGGGCCTGCTCCATGCAAATGAAAGGCAATTTGAAGATTATTTCCAACTTGGTCAGGATTTGTGTATTAATCCACTGTTTCATAGCTCCAACAGAAAGTTTGTTTGAACGCCATGTTGCAGCTGTAGCAGGGAATATGGGTTTCAAAATCCATTGGGTTGCCATCACATATGGGAACTGCAGATTTTCCTATTGTGTCACCTCACATGAGGAGATGAATCTATAGGTCAGCATGCCCTTCTGAATTGGTATATATTTCACCGGTGTGTTATGGGGTGTGATGTTAGCTTCTTGTGTTGATTCAGTAGATTTGGGGGGTTTTGCCATTACTTTTGCTTTTTTGGTAAAGAATTTAGGTTGTCTGATGAGTCTAAGTTGAATCCCAAAATGACTGTAACCTCATCAGGGTTTGGACCAATGAGAGGTTAATAAAATGATGGGACCAATTTTTGTTGGATAAATTTGCTGACAAATAATTATTTTTTAGATTTTGGAGGCTTCCAAAGTGAACATTACCTCATTAATGTTTGGACCTGATAAAGGGTTATTTGAATGGGGGACTGACTTTTTCTGGGGATTATTACAACAAATTGCCTCCAGCTTTATTGCTATTAGTGATTACCAAAGCAATCAGAAATCTCATTGGGTTTTGGACCCAATAAGGGGTTAATCAAATGAGGGAATTATTTTTGCTGGGAAAATTGCTGAAAAGTTTCTCCAGTAAAATTGATAATGATTTACCCCTCAATTTTCTTTGTTTAACTTGGGGTAATAATTTCCCTGCATGTGGAGCGAACAGTTGGGGATTGGCCCCTAGTAGGTAGGACTTCTGTCATCTCAGAGGTGATCAGGTGCTCAGTATTGGGGGTATTGGCTGAGAAAGGACTTTTCAGGGGGAATTGCCCACCAGTACCTTTACTTTGCCATTCTTTGCACTGTAAGTGGGACCATCAGACTCCACAAGAGCAGTGAATGTTGGCACCCGTTGAGGTTGAGATGCCTTTGGATGGGTTTGGGTCCCCACTCTACTATTTGGTCTTATTTTTATCACATTGATTGTGGCAATTGTGGTTGAGTTTCTTTGCTGTACTCAGTTATCATCACTAACATTTTTATTAGTCAAGTTTGTTTTTTTACTCAGGCCTCATTGCTGACACTTTTACTAGTATCAGTTGATGCACACTCACTGGTATGGCTGCCATTTGGCGAGAAGGTTTTATTTTTTTCTTTATATAAAGAAGTTACTGTGAGCTGTCAGCTCTATGAGCTAAGTTCTGCTGGGCATTATTCCCTTTTGTAACCGTAGCTGTTGAAAGTTGCATGTGCTGCTCTAATTAGGGCAGTAGGCACAAACTAAAAAGATGCTTTTTAACTATACCAGGTCACTTTTTCTGAAAAGTGATACTAATGTGCAAAAGAATTGTGTAAGGATTACTGTAAGGATTGGTGATTTTTTAAGGATTAAGTAAATATTGGTGTAAGGATTAGTACAGTATCTGACCAGTAATTTAGCATGTATATTAATATGGACTGGAAGCAATGGATTTAAATTGTGGGAATAGTTTAACACTGGATAAACTTAATTCCAGTATTGGCAAAGCAATAGCTTCAAATAAACTTTTATTAAAATTATATCAGCGCTGGTGATCAATTATGAGCCCAGTTCATCACCAGACAAATTAATTCTGGCATTGGTGAAGCAATAGATTTAAACCAACTTTTAGCATGATATATGTCCTATGGCTAAGTTATGTTCAAAATCCAGGCAAGTATGAGATTATATTGTGAAGAGCTTGTATCATTATAGATGCCTATCATTTTTGCATAATTCTAATAAAATCAACTAAATTTTATAATATGGGTTATTATAGATGGTGATCAGTAAATTTAGCATAGATTGACCAATAAGATAAACTAAATAATTAAAATAAAATATTGTAGATGGCAACCAATAAATGTAGCATAATTTGACCAATAAAATCAGCTAAAATTTAGAATTGAATTATTGTAGATGGCATTTAATACTTTTCATAGATTGACCAATAAAGCTAAACAAATAAAAATAAATTATTTATATATTTGTTTATGAGATATTATATATAATATATATACAATGGTTTTTATTTTTATTGAAATAGTGAATGTTCAAAAATGATATAAAGTTAGCAATTTTTTTAAAAAAATTGGGAAAACACTTTTAGAAATGTACTATTTTTTGAAAAAAAGAACTGGATTTTTATTTAGGGAAAAAAGAACTGCCTTAAAAGAAATTCTGGGAAAGAAACTTCCTCAAAAAAGGCATTAAAAAGTCTTATAAATTGAGAAATTATGAATTTTCAATAAAACCCTTATTGATGTTGGCGCCATATTCCACCATGACTTAAACAATATTGCTCACAAATACAGTTTAGAGCATATTAATGGACCAGGTCAAAGTGTTGGGAAATCAACCAGATGGTTTCTCCTTCTATGCTGAATGCTAGTATAGATTAGTCATTATGTTGGTAGTTGAGTAATCACATAGGCCTCCACCAGATCTGGTTGGTTTGAAGGCAGTTTGGGTACAATTAGTATAATTTGATTACTAGCACCTAGATGCTGAGGATAATTAAAAGTAGGTTATGTATTAATTTCTGATGGTTATTGGCAAATCAAATGGCAAAGGTTAATAATGAAGAATTTGGCAATATGGGTACAATTTTGCCAATATTGCACTTAGCAAATAATGTGTAAGTTTTGCTACTTGGTAAAAGTTTTGGGAGCGACCATAGTGAGAAAGAGAGATAACAGTAGTGATGGAGAATGGAAAGGGGATTGTTTTTTGTTGGTAAGTTGCAGTGGACACTGTAGTGGGAAATTGATATTGAGTATAAATCACATAGTTTTGGCAGTAAAAATCTGCCTTACAATAGTAAAAAATTGTGTTTCAGAAGCAATTAGCTTCTATTTCTTATCTTTTGCTATCCTTGTTCAAGAAACTATGACCTTCATTTCATCCATCCATTGCATCAGTAGTATTAGACACTGTGCAACTATCCACCAGACCTTATCTAATATGCCAGAAAATTGATAGTAGTGATCACTATAGGGGTCCCACTTATTATTCTCTACCTCTCAAATACCTGTAACCATGGCCAATTCCAACTATTTTTGCCAAGAACTCATGTTTTTAACAACAAATAAAGTGGTAACTCTATGGAATTGTTGACAAGGACCCCGCCCTGTTCACCATTAATGAGCCAGCTGACCTTGGTGACTCCATAATGGAATTGCAGTTATACGCTTGTCCAGCTCTCAAGTCACTCAGCATGGACGCTCCACAGATGTCAACGCCGCTCAGCTTTGTAGAACAATTGAATGGCTCTGTCAGGATGCAGTGAGCAAATCCTAACCGGCCTGTTACTACATTAGGGCCTTAAAGCCCCCAGCAAGATGGTAGATCTTAAAGGCCTTAAGTAAAGCTAAAATAGGAAAAGAGATAGGCGATAAATGGTACATTTAATTGAATAAAGCCTCAAGGTATTTATAGGACATTGGATCTAGAATTGGGATTGGGAAGGGGAGGATTCAAGATAGGGAAAGTCTCAGCATTGGTTACAACGGTGAGATAGATATAAAATAATTATTATTATAAAGGGGGAATGGGATTAACCTTGGCATTAGTTGCTAGTGAATTCTGAAAGGGTTTATTGATTGAATGCATGTGTCAAAATGGGATTTTGACATGACCCAAGTGTTTTGACATCTTTAGCATTAGTCGCAGGTGTCAAATTAATATTTAATTAAATATTATTGGGGTCAAACGAGTTTTCTTTCCACTCAATATCACTTTTGAGCAAATTTATTAAAAGTAACCATTAAATTTTCCATCGCCACCTACACCGCATCAATTTTCCATTTATGTCAGTGGATATGCCACCTGCTGCCCCAGTGTGGGGCAGCGGCGCTCCACCTGCTAGCATTTTCCGCCCAGCAGGTAAATGCATACAGATGGGCTCATCCAGCCCACCTAATGCATCAGGCCAACTTGTCCCCTCAAGGGACTTATTATTACACTTAACGTGAGTCCACCCAACCTGCCCCCACCCATTTGCCCTACCCTGATCCAATATTCGCTTTTGCCACTGAGTCATATATGGACGTCTCTTCCTGTATGCCAACAAAGTGATAATTGAGCTGGCAACAACCACGTTTGCACCAGTTGGATTTATTGACTTCCACCCTTACAAGGGCTATTTTGATATAGGTTTTTCACTGAAGAGGACGCAGCTTCTGCAGCAACTACGCCCTTAATATATAAAAACACACCCATTACCACAACCCACACACGCCTCCCTAGTGACACCACATTGGTGGTGACCTTTGAAAACCTTCCTTCACACCTACCCCCTCAAACACTCTATGAAGAATTGATGATGGGGCTGTCCAAATATGATACAGACCCCATCCTCCACTTCCTGATCCTGAGCGGTGCTGAGCAGTTAGCGGCACCATGGGCAATGGCCACCATTACCCCCCACCAGCCAACCATAGCCCAGCACATCCCACCACGTGCCCATATCCCATCTGCACTAGATCACTTCTTTTTAGCATGTATTGACAACGGCCACACTGTTTGCCCCCTCTGCCATGAGTTGGATCACTTCAAAAAGGCCTGTCGCCACAATTCAAAAAATGTGGAATCCACCAAGCCCACACATGAGGACACACAAACAGTGTTTGAGTGGGGATTTTAGATGCCCCCACCCCCTCCAGCTGAACGCTCAAAAATCAGCAAAACCTTTGCAACCAAAGCCCAAGATGGCTTTATTCTCACAATATACCCAATCAGGAGCAGGTTTGGACCCAAATTCAATATAACCAATTTTCCGCCCCAAAACTTACCCAACCAAAACCATGCCCCTCTGAATGAATCATACTCAACCAAAATCCCTGGGACTTATTGGATGAAATAACTGAATCTGGGGAAATTATCCCACCTCCTGACTTTCCAATTAATTTGGAACCATATCTACCTTCAAATTTTGATGCCCCATTCCAGCCCAATAAATTTGTCCCCAAACCCACCACTACCCCATTCTTGAGTGACCAACAACTTGCCAAGGCTGCAGTGGCCTCTCCTGAAAGCCACCATATCCATGAAGCCATGGCACTCTCAATCGCTGAATTTAATGAAGGGCTACATTTAACTGATTTCCCTGCTTATTTCCCTGAGGTTGAAAAGAGGAAGTTGTATGATTAGGAGAAACTGCCACCTCTTCTATTAAGCAAGTTGTTGCTCTGGCAGAATTTTCCCCCACCACACGTATCACCAAAGCCAATATTACAAAATTTCCAGCTTCCTGATGCATGCATACATGCTGAACACCATGTTGCCAAATTCCTGGAGGCTATGCTCAGGCCCAGATTGTTACCAGAGATTTTAACAATTATCTATTTCACCTTGACCAAATCCTGAAGATGCCCCAACCACCTTGCTCTCAACTTTGATCTGCCTCTTAATTTGTGAAGGTGAAATTGATAATCCGCCTGATCCCCTCCCCCTCCGCCATGGTGGGATAAGCGGTTTACAGCTGCTACGCCTGGTAGGTTAATTTTCCCTTTTTGTTCTGGTGTCTCACCACGCATTTAGGGCATTTGGTTTGTGTTTTTCAGTTGTTTATTTGGTTTTGTATCGGTAATGTCTGTCCCCTGGTTGGCTTACCTCAAATAAAATTTAAAATTTAGTATTTAAAAATTATTGGGGTCAAACCCCAATACTTTGGATCAGGTTAACCCAAGTTAATGGGGTGTCCAGTCCAGCATTCACCTATAGGTGAGTTGCAACCCCTATTTGAGGCTTCCCCATGTTGAACAATTACAAATCCAATATTGTAAAAAGAGTGGTTAACAAAGAAAGCAATATTATTGACCAAAAGACCCTAGTCAATTCTCAGTGGAACCCGTCAAATTGGGGTAATACTTCTATTATTACTCAGGAAAATAATATGCGTTTGGGAAGTTGGATTGCTCTGAATTGTCAGCCAAATCTTAGGATCCCTTCTAAGGTCCCTCCCCTTCATACTGCATGGCTAATACAACCAACACCGTGGATACCGGCCTTTTTATAGGGTCAGAGGGGGCCTCAACAGGTGCAAATATTTTCCATCAAATGATTGGTTAAAATACATCAAAACCTTTTCTCCTAAATTGATTTTACCTATCAATGATTAACCATTCCATAATGCGAGGTGAGTCTTGATTGATCCAATAGGTTTAAATTCAATATTTCCTAATTCAGACTTTACTAAGCAATCTGAACTTTAAGTCTTGACATTTTAAATACTTATTATTGACCTATTAAGTGGGTTCATTTCTTACCTCCTGCAGAAACTAATAAAAATATAAAAAATACAACTTTCTAGGCTTAGTGTTTATATATGTTTATTACTAGTGGTTTTCATCCCCTATTTGTTGGAATTTAAGTCTAAAATGTACCAGAGAGCTTAAGAAAATCCTAAAATTCATCATGTGGTGCTCACTACAGAGGCTCTGTATACCACCAAAATCCTGTTTAAAAATGACAACTATTTAAGAACCAAGGCTAGCTGCTTTAGAGTAAAAACTAGGCATTGCTTTGTCTCGCCTTAAAAGGCTTGAGCAGCACTCTTCACAAGGCCCTTATGAGCCCTCCCCTATTATTCTCAAACCTCCATTCAGAGACAAGGTCACACCTGGTGAGGGCAGTATTTCATCCTTCCTGTTTTTTATAAATATGTGATGAAAGGAGTGACTGACCATCAAAAAAACAAGTATATCATTACCTGCTTGAGTCATATGGCTCAGGAGATCATAGTTCTTCATATGGCCACACTTACCATCTGGGCGGAGGTTAAACAAGCGCTGATTGACGAATTTGGTTCCAAGCAGAGTTTAAAACGGCAAAAACAGGCCTTATGTGCCTTAGCCTGCAAGAGGGAAAATCAATAACCTCGTTTGTGAGCAGTTCTATAGCAAAGCTCAACATCTGTTGCTTGCCAAACTGCTTCCTCTATATGATGCAATTGCTGCTATCGTAGCTAGCTTGGCGTCTTATCCCTCTTTAACAATGCATATCTCCAAGGTTAAGCTCACTTATAAACTGTACAGGATAATAAAGAGGCACTGCTAGCAGTGGCTGACTTTTATGAACCTGAACTTCTTCAAAGATCTACAAAGCAAGAATCAACTCTGACCCCTCCAACCTCTTCTATAGCTTTATCCCTTTGGAAAAGATTCTTTAGAGCTGCACCAAAAAGATACTCCTCCACCATGTAAGGATAGCTAGAAAATACTAGCAGTTAATGGGCAGCGTTCCCCTCCATCTTAAGTTTCATAAGCTCAGCTGGTGAAGTCAGTTATCTCTTTGCATGGTTCTTCTCTTTCTGAGTGGTCTACTAAGGTGATAAAATATCACATCCATCTAAGTCGCTGCCTTAATTTCCCTAAGAATCAACTCAGGTTGCCCTAGTTCAAAACCTGCAGCCATAGGGCAGCCCAAGCCAGTCACTTCTAAGGCAAAAGTCAAAGCCATTATACTTCCAATGACTTTCCCAAAAGTTGATGCAGCTACTATGCTCCCTTCAAAGCTCAAAAGGGGGTAGATAAGAGCAAAAAAGTCCTCCCCTGTGAGGAGATTAAGCTGGTTTCTCAGCCCCTCTTAGTAACTCGTTGAGGTTTTTAAATCTCTCTGATGACGAGTCTGAAGGGGGTGGTGAGACGCAGGCTATTATGTCTTGGGAGCCCCAATGGAAGTGAAGATTCTGGATAAGTTGAGGCCTGAAAGAACTTATATAGCTATAGAACCACGATAAACATGTCTCCAATAGTTGATGAGGTTTACAGAAATAATAAATACCGCTAGTGATGCTGGCCAGCTTATTGGGATAGTGATCCAATCCACCCAGAAGGTTTATACTCTCCAATCTATTAAAGCTAAATACCCTGCGATGGCTCAACGCCTTGTCTCCACTCACTGTTTGAAGGAGGTTCTTGCCCTCTCCCTACTTTTAGTAGCACGATAACCAAGGTTGAGGTTGTCATCAATAAGGTGCGCGTTATAGCCATCTTTGATATGGGTGATCCAGTGAATTTGGTCTCAAAAACTCTCATCAATAAAATAAAGTTGGCACCTGAACTGGACTATTTGAAAGAATTCAGAACTGTGGGGCCCAACAACATGTGAGCTATTGGAGTTACTCTTCTCTACCCATACAAATTTAAACTCCTACTGTCTGCCCCCACTGCTGCATTGGAAAATAACGCATACAACCGTTTATTAGCACTCAGTTCATTATTGAGTATGACTAATCATCAATATGAAAGAGGGATTTCTCTCTTATTAATTATGAAGTATCCCTAGTCTTTATGAACAATGTGCCAAAGAAGAAAGAATTTGAATGTGTAGTTGAGTACCCTTTATCCGCTCTCATCCTTATTTAAACCACGTCAAGCAGAAACAAAAAAGCTGCGTGACTCAGTGGATGCTTCAGAGGGCATTCCATTGTATGCGTTAGAAGAGGTAGTAGTAAAAACGGGTGAACAAAAGGTGATAGACACCAAAATTACTATGTAAATCCTTCACAACTGCCTTTTGCAAAAATAAGCATTGATGGAATAAGTCCTTTGGAACCTCAGGTGTTGCTAGGTATCCTATACCTAGCTTATCAGCGACCAATCAGTCTCCTATTGGGGAATCTCACTAACAAGGACATGGTCGCCAAGAAGCATCAGGAGATTAAAAGAGGCCTTCTTATTCCTATCGAGGCCATTAAATAAGATCACTGTATCAGGATTATGGCGGATATGGGCCTACCTGCTGATCAATCGTTATGCACTCTGCCCACTGTTCATATCTCTGATAATCTAACTCCCACTGAGCTTAATAAAGTTCATTCCTTACTGGAGTCATATAGTGATAATCTCTCCAAATCTGAAACTGACTACGGGCACATGAAGAGTTGGATTCAAACTATTGACGTTGGGGATGCTTGTACCATTTGATACAAGCCATACCACAAATCAAAAAGTCGAGAAGCTACAGATGCGGATGGAGCTCAAACAATTGTTGGACGCTGGGTTTCTGGTACCCTCACAAAGCCCTTGGTCGTCCCCTCTTCTACCTATAAAGAAGAAAAACGGTGATCATCTGGTAGTTATGGACTACCGTAAGCTATATAATTTCACCAAGAAGGGCAGCTAGACAATCCCATAAATTGATGACGCTCTTGAGCAAATCTCTTGGTCCAAGTTGTTCTCCGCCATGGACTTGGCTAGTGGGTACTGGCAGATGGACCTTTCTCCACAGGACCAGGAGAAGTGCGCCCTTATCTGTAGCAAGGGCCTTTTCCAACCCACTTGGCTACCAGAGGGGTATGCAATGCGCCTGCAACTTTTCAGCTGGCGAAGGATCATATTCTCCAGGATCTCAAGCTCAGCTGTGTGATTGTCTATTTTGATGACATCAAAACTTTTCTCCAAAAACTTCATTGAACACCTCTCACATCTAAAAGATATGTTACAACGCTTTCAGGCATCTAACATCAACTTAAGCTCTCAGAAAGTTACTTTTTTCAAAATAAGTTGATTTCCTCAGGCACGCTATATCTCAAAATGGTATACAACCACTTCACAATAAAGTGGAAGTGATATCTAAGATGCCTGAGCCCAAAACCCTTTATGACATCCAGGTATAATAAGCGTGTGGGGTATTTCCATCAATTTTTCCCAAATTCTCCCAGCTTAGTGAGCCCCTTGTATGTCTCTTGGCTAAGGACACTCCGTTCCATTATGGTGCTGAAAAAGAGGACGCATTTAAGACCCTGAAGGCGCTATTGCAAAAAAGGCCTATTCTCCGTTACCCTGACTATGTCAAGCCTTTCATGTTGTTCACAGACGCCTCCAATTACACTGTTAAATCTATATTGGATCAGTTGGATGAAAATGGGGTCAATCATACTGTGTCTTATTTCAGCGAGATGCTCTCAAAATCTGAGCGGAACTACAGCGTCACTGAAAAGGAGTGTTTTGCCATCTTATCACTGTTAAATACTACCGCCCTTTCCTATATGTGACTTCATTTAAAGTGATTACTGACCACGCTTCATTAAAGTGGTTGCAGGATATGAAAGATCCCAATGGGCGGTTGGCAAGCTAAGTTTTAGAAGCTCCAGAATTATGATATGACCATTGAGCATTAAGCTAGGATGAGCCATATAAACGTTGATGGGTTGACGCGGCTGCCTATCCTACACCTTGACAATAGCGAAGCAGAGAGGTTGCATAACTTCCTCGTGACTCTTGATGCATGGGAGGATGAAGATGAACCTGTACAAAAGAAGCTAGCATGGCACTCCCAAAACACCAAGGTGTAAATCGGGAAGTTATACAAGAAAGTAGGAGTAAACTGCTTGACCTATCTCTGGCCATCTGAGCAAGTAACTGTGATCATGGAGTTTCACACTATCTTGGGCCATGGCAGAGTCCGAAAAGACCTACAAGTGAATTAAAGAGCGGTAAACTGAGAAGGCATCATGGAGACCATAGCTGAAGTCCTGGATGCCTGTTTGATCTGTAAAAAGAAATCCAGCTATAAGACCCAGTATCAGTATCAACTGACTACGCCCCTCATCTTTCCACACCATAAGTTTGGACGTGTAGGTCCTCTCCCTCATACTACAGGTGACAATCGCTATATCTTGGTCAGAATTGATCATCTCAATAAATGGGTTGAAGCTGTTTCTCTCCCCGTTCAGACTGCAAAAGCCACGGCAATCTCCTTAACTAGTACATATTAACATGGCATGGGTGCCTCCAAGTCCTCCTATGTGACAATGGGAAAATTTTACCTTCCAAGTTGTAAAGCTCCTTGCTATCTCCTTTGGAACACAACAACTCTTTTCAGCCCACTATAACCCATATACAAATGGTGCTGTAGAAAGAGTTAACAGAACCTTGGTCTCGATTTTATGCAAAATGGCCACTTCAGACCCTCTCCACTGGTATACCTTTTTATCCAGTGCTCTCATGATTTACCAGATTAGCTACCATCGCATCCTCAAGATGTCCCCTTTCCGCATGTTGTATGGATGAGAACAAGGGGTACTGACCTACTAGCCAAAGACATTTTCACCAATAGAACTGACCCAGAGCAATCCACGAAAAAATTGGCCCATCACATCATCTAACTACAGGCAGAGGCTATGACTAATTTGGCCAAGACAGTCACTAAAAAAGGCCAAGCAGCTAATCAGCTTTGGGCTCCTCTCTCTTCATTCCAAGTATCTGACTTGGTGTTGTATTACCACAACTGCATCACTCCTAGAAGTGAGAAGTTAGGTTCTATCTAGAAAGGCCCATTTGTAGTCACATATAAGCAAGGGGATGAGTACTCTATCAAATCCCTTGCTTCTGGAGTCACTGTAAACTGGGTCCATGGCTGGTTCTTAAGGCGTTATTCACCCATAACACTCTTATAGGGGTAATTTCAGACAAGCAAGTCTGATATTGTAAAAAGAGTGTTTGGACAAAGAAAGCAATAATATTGGCCAAAAGACCCTAGTCAATTCTCAGTGGAACCCATCAAATTTGATACTTCTATTATTACTCTGGCAAATAACACGCATTTGGGCGGTTGGATTTCTCTGAATTGTTGGACAAATCTGGGGGTCCCTTCTGAGGTCCCTCCCCTTCATACTGCATGGCCAATACAACCAACACCGTGGATACCGGCCACTTTTATAGGGTTGGAGGGGGCCTCACCAGGTGCAAATATTTTCTCATTAAAATGATTTGGCAAAATAATCCAAAACCCTACCTAATGGATCGATACTATCTATTAATTATTGACTGTTCCATAAATGCAAGGAGAGTCTCAACCAATTTTGTAGCCAAATCTCAATATTTCTCAAATTTGGATTTTACTAAGAAATCTGAACTTTGAGCCTAAACATCTTAAATTTTAATTGTTGACTTATTAAGTGAGTTTATTTCTTACCACCCTGCAGCAACTAATAAAAATATAAAAAATACAACTTTCTAGGTTTAGATTTTATCTATTTTTACTATTATTCGTGATTTTTATATTCCTTTTTGTTGGAATTTAGGCCTAAAAACTCCATAGAGCTTAAGAAGATCTTAAAATCCAACACTTTATGAAGTAAGAATCCTGACAGAGCCCCCTCCAAGCCTTGGCTAGGGTTAGAGCCATAGTGGGGGATCAGATCTGGGTGGCAGAGTTTTATGGGCCAAGGTAGCTGGATTGGACACAACAGAGAGATCTAGTGAGCGTCATTGGGGAGTGGCCCTAGCATCGGCATAAGAACTAGCATTAGGAAGAGGTCCCAGCATTAAGGATGACACCTGGCATTGGCATTGGAGCTGGCATCAGCATGAGAGCTAACATTGGGGACCAACACCAGAGATTTGAATTAATGGTGTTGGCCCACCAGATCCTACTATGCTTTAAGGGGCCCTTAGTCCCCCCTCATCCTGGCTCGCCCACTTTGGGCAGAGGCCAGAGTAACCTGGGCCTGGCTGCCCGTGATTCAGAATCAGACCAGTTGGGGAACCCCCAACTGATCCCCTGTGCTTCCATCCTGGTTTGATCGCCAAAACGGTGGATCAGGGGCCAGGACAGGTTGTACCTACTGGGTTATTCAGGCCCAGGGTAGGATCCAGGCCAAAGGCCCTCAGCAACGACTGCCCCTTCCTCCTTCCTGGTAATTAGCTCTCGTGGGGAACTCAGGGGCACTTGGCAGGGAGCACCATCTTGTTGATATGCAGATGAGCAACTACTACCCGCCCATATTAAGTCAGTGCCCAAAGCCTCCAGCAAGATGGTAGGCCTTAAAGCCTTAAGTAAAGCTAAAATAGGAAATGAGATAGGAGAGAAACGGTAAGTTTAATTAAATAAAGCCTCAAGATATTTATAGGATCTTGAGGCTAGAATTAGGATTGGGAAGGGGAGGATTTGGGAATAAAGAAAGCCTTGGCATTGAATGCCAATGGCGATATAAATATAAAATAATTAATATTACAAAGAGGGAATGGGATTATCCTCTGCATTAGTCACCAATGAATCCCAAAAGGGTTATTTGATTGAGTGCAAGCATCAAAATGGGGTTTTGCCTGACCCAATTGTTTTGAAATCCTTGGCATTAGTTGCCAGTATTAAATTATTAATTAAATATTATCAGGGCTAATACCCAATATTTCAGATAGGGTTCAACTTAAGTTAATTGGGAGCCCAATCTGGAATTCACCCATAGGCGAGTCACAACCCCTATTTAAAGCTTCCCCAATAAAGGGAGAAACCCGTTAGGCTCCTTTGGGGTACCATATTTATGATGAGGACCACATAGATTTTATGATTTTTTTAATTAACGCAATCAGGCTCAGCACTACAAATTTTATATGTCTTATCTGGATGTGACTACAACCAGCCTGACATGCCGTCTTGACACCCACAGCCAAATAGAATATCATGTTGTTTATTACATCAATTTATTTAGCAGTTCTTTGAGTCCTGGTGAGACACAATATTGAAATTGGGGATGTAATGCAGTTCACACAAGTGCAACAAAAATGATAATTGGTTGTTGCTGGAACACCTCAAATAGTCATTCACAGAGATGAGGGGGCTCTTGTTCAGGTATTTACTCATGTTGCCGACACTCAAGGTCAGATGTATCAACTTGTACTCCATTTGAATCAGGAACTTCTCCAAGTTATGGGAGAGCTGCTTAACCAGAGAGGACTCACCCTCAACTGGATCAGGGACATAACTACCTTTAGAAGGAATACTGAACAATTCATGCAAGAAATGAATGAATGGGTGTTAGGTATTGACTCTGCTGTGGGTCGCAGCAGGGACCGCGTTACCCTGTTGGAGCAGCATGTAACTGACCAAGCCGATTCTGTCACAATTAATCTTAGCCAGTTGAGAAGTGAGTGGATCAACCACCACACCGCTGAAAATTTGGAGTTTAATTTCTTGGTTCTGCCAAAAATGGCAGTTGTTGGATTAATAGCCCACCTTGAGGGCTTGAACACTGCCAGTCATGGGTGGGCTGTGGCTCTTCCCTTTGTAGAGTCCATGGAATACGATGATATTTGAGTTAGTATGGAAATCTAACAATCAAATGAGGAGCTCCTTTGAGAACGAGCTGTACTAGTAATTCAACTAGGAAATACCCCTTTTCAAGATCGTGACAGTGTCCAAAAGAGTTTCATATTGCAAGGAACTCTCAAAGATGTGGTTGAGCATCTTTAAACTCTCAATTAGAAACTGGCCTTAGAGAAGGAAATATGCCGAGAATTTATAAAGAGAGGTCAATGAGTTTAGACAGGACGCCAAGGAAGGGCGCTGTCAGTGTGGAGCGGTTAAAGCTGAGTGCATTGTATAGGAGTTGTTAGCAGAGCAAGGTGGTGAAGGGAGTTGAGTCGTGGATAGCCTTGATTCATGGAACAAATACTATAGGTCTGAAAGTGAGTTAACCCCAGTCATCGTCGTTATCCCAGCCAAAGAGGCCACCACTGCCTAAAATTACACAGTGGCCACAAATTCTGTTCCACGGCTCACCTATGGCACTATGTGGGAGGTACGTTCGCCTTAAGAAAATGATCTAATTTGTTCTAGTAACTGCAGCCTGGACCTCAAAGAAAATGTGCATATCAAAAAATTGTACCCATTTAACCAGAAGGTAATATGCACGGGTTATTCAAGCAGTTTGTGTTTGCTGTCAAAGGAGTTTTGGATTGCCATAAGGCAAAGTTGCTAATCTCCACCTTGGATTTAGAAAGCACTGACAGGACACCTGTTACCTGGCAGATAGCTCTGCGACTACAAGGAGGTCAAGGATACAGTGTTTCATTTGTTTGGTGGGGGTAGAAAAGATGGCGCAGTGGAAAAAGACTTCCTAATTATTGGTTTCAAAATAATGAAACCCTTATGACATTTTCTGACCACTTTACCATGGAAGCACATGTACTAGTAGGGGAAGGAATACTGTTGGAGTCAGAGTTAGTATCTCTATAACCACTGGGAAGCCCTATCAGAAGCTCTACAATGCGATGGACCCAGTTCTCCAGGGGATATACCCCTACCACAGATTTTCAACTACCTGCGGCAATTATCCGCCACATTTAACCCACCCAATGGTTCCAAAAACTTTCCGTGGACGCCACTGGAGGTCCATACATAAGTGGCCAGCGACGCCTGACTTATACTTCCGTGGAAAACCCTTGGCTAATTTACAATATGTTGCCCAACTTGCGACCAACTTGTGATTATTTGAGCCATCATCATGCCGTTTTTTGATTCACCGCCTTGCCCCTTCCCAGTATACAACCCTCAGACTGGATTTAAGATTTAAAAACAAGATAGTTATGAAATAACTTTCTTTAGTGCAATCAACAAGGGCATTATGTAGCAAGTTGCCCTGCAAAATGAAACATCTATGCTGTCATGTTAAAGTTGAATGAGCAGGGAAAGAAAAAGTGGAATAGAGACAGGACGCTCTCTTCCGCTGAGTCAAATTTATTTTACCATCTGATTATAATGAGACCCTATGTTGATACACATGGCTTCAATGACATAATTTTTTACCAAAAAACCACTGATAACATGAACATGGTAAGTTGATATCAAACCAAAGAGGCCATTGTGGAAAGGATTTGCCAAGAGATTCAGAAAATATACGCCTGCCAGGTCCTGGGGTGTAACTCAGCTGACGAACCCCAACCCTCCTCAGATGTGGTCTCTTTAGAGGGCGTGAACGTTGCCATCCCAGTAGAGAATATTGTAAAAGAGTACCCACAGGTAGGGTCCAGTATTATGCACTTTTTTGATAAAAGAAATACCATAGATGTTCATGCATTAAACAGTCGTGGCTCTTCTTAATCTGAGTGTACTTCTTGTGAAATTTTTGTGGAAAAAAACGAAAATACAGGCTATTTTGAAACTGGTGCCCTGGTAAACATATTATCAACAAGGTTGGTAACTAAGCTGCCACTAAATTTGATGTAGAGCACTGGATGGTATATGGGACTGCAGGGCAAAAAGTACCATATTGGAGGAAGCATACAGTTCTTTGACTCTTCAGTTCAGGTCAATTGATGTCTCTATGACAGCAATTGTATTGCCAAACCACAATTATGACATGTTAAATGACGTTGCTTTCATGAGCCGTTTTGGGGCTGTGGTTGGCATGGCGGAATAAACCTTCAAGCTCCTGGGTCAGCGGGTCCTTTTCTACTTTTCTTTGAAGGGGTACTGTAAGAGTTCTCCTGAGATGGTCAATTCAGCCTTGCATACTGTGATGGGGTAGTACCTGTCAGCTACAGCTAGTTGCAGCGGCAGACTAGGGCTCTTCACAATCAAATATTTGGATAACAGGGAAAACCGCTACCTTTAGCAAGTGCATTAATGATATCATCTGGACATCAAGCCATCATGGAAACGGAGCTCAAAGTGGAAATACTGAAAGGATTGTTCAGGGGAGTCCTTGGCCCCTATGAACAATCACACTCAAACCTCATGTGGCTCTGGGAATATTATTATCTGGCCTGCGGAAATTAAAGTGTATTTTAAGAACCTTCAGAAGGAGCCCCTTACAGTACAAATGCATTATGTGGTGGCTTATCTACACCTTAATCCCATTGATGAGGTCCATCAGATTCATGAATTTGGCTCATTGGGTGAGCTTGGCCTCCCCTCCCAATGTTCATCTGGATTAATGGCGGTGGTTCCGCGCAAAGCTTTGATGGGGCAATCTGAGGAGCAACAAGATTGGGAGATAATAATATTTACATAAATATCAAGAGATTTTTGCATCACACAATAATGATCTGGGGTGTGTCATGGCATAGTTTGTTTAGTAGACACTGGGGACCATCCCCCTATTTGATCTCAGCCAATCTATCACCTGAGGGCTGTGGAAGAGGTATTGTATGATGAAATAGGGAAATTGCTGGAGCAGGGTATGCTCAAGTCACCAAAAAGCCCCTTGGGCTGCGCCGGTGCTGATTGTTAAAAAGAAGAATAGCACTAATAAGGTAGTGATCAATTATCAGAAACTAAATAGCATCAAAAAAAGATTTGTATTAACAACCTGAATTGATGATGCTTAGATTGCTTGGGCGGTGCTCGCTATTTCACAGCTATGATCCTAATTTAAGGTTACTGGTAGATTGAGTTGCCCGCGGCAGAATAATAAAAGAGTGCCATGATCACCACTAAAGGGTTGTTCTAGCCACTTGGATGCTGCAAGGGCTCTGTAACGCCCAGCTACATTTCAACTGGCAATGGAGACTATTATGGGTGATCTCAAGTTGTCATGTGTCCTTTTCTACCTTGAAAATATGAAAGTTCTCTCACAAACGTTTTCAGAGCACCTCAATCATTTGAAAGAGGTATTATGCCAGATCACAGAGGCTAACATCAAGATCAGGCCTCACAAATTCATTTCTTCAGAGAGCAATTTGAATATCTTGGGTTGTGGTACACGACAGTGGCCTGCGACTACAATTTGGTTAAGGTAGAAGTCATTCAGAATATGACCTGACCTCAGGTCAAATTAGATACTCAAGTCTTTTGGGCATGGTTGGGTAATATCATCCGTTCATTCCCAACTTTAGATGAATTGGGGCTCCGCTCTTTGAGCTTTTGAAAAAGAACGCCACCTTTGAGTAAATGGAGAAATGCCAGTGCGCTTTTGATGCTCTTTAAATGTGCTGATTAGCACTCCAGTGCTACAATATCTGAACTTAAAGAAAGAGTTTATCATGCAGATGGACGCTTCTCTTTCTGCTGTGGGAGTGGTCTTGTCACAGCAGGACACCGATGGGGTGGATAATCCATTTGCATACTGCACCCAAAGTTTGAACTATCACAAGATGAATTATACTGTGATGGAACAAAAATATCTAGCGATAAGCCAAGAATATAAAGAAAGTTCAGTATATCGTTAGGGAGTAAAGTTCAAAGTTATAAATAATCACACTTTGCTACGCTGGTAACAGAATATTCAGAAGCCCGAGGGCAACTTCACATGATAGGCACTAAAGCTGCAAGTGTATGATTTCGAGATAATAAACCATCTGGGCGCTAGACACCAGAATGCTGACTGTTTATCTTACTTGCTGATTATCACTATTATGGCAGATCTAGCCAGCATTATGTATAAGAAAATGATTAGTAGTAAATATGATGATGAGTCACCTCAAACCATCTGGGCACTGGAAAGGATGAGGGCGGACACTTTCTTGAGTTATAGTGAGTTGTTTAAAAAGGTTAGCGGGGTCAAAGTGAGTTTCTAAAGTTCTCTACTTGATCTGGTACTATCTTGGACGCCAACAAGGCGGTGAAGCATGGATGATTGCGGAAAACGTTAGAATGTTTGAAGCCGTGATATTGCTAGGAGAGTATGCACTTTGATGGGCTGGAAACTATCACCTATTGTTATAGATGCCAAGTGGAGAAGCCTTTCCATAAGAGAACCACTTATTGTCTGGTTAAACCCCATTTTGCTTGGCATATGGTTTCCATCAATGTTATAGGGCCCTTGCCAATGGGCATAAATCACCTCAAGTACATCCTGGTAAGGATAGATCACCTAACCCAGTGGGCAAAAGTGCGAGCCATTTGAAATCTGGGGGCCATAACCACTGCTAAGATTATAAGAGAGTTTGTCATTCAGCGGCATGGCTAACTGCAGTTAATTTTCACAGATAATGGAACTAACTTCACCTAGCATGTCCTGTTTAAGCTAAATGAATCAATGTCGATCTATGGAGTGCTAACTGCTCCCTACCATCCAGAATCCAATGAAAACGTTAAATTAGGTAATGTAACTCCAGTGAATATCCTTCAGAAGCTTTTGAGTTATTAACCCTCTAACTGGTGTACCCTTCTATCCACTGCTGTTTTTTAATGTAACATCAGCTATCACACAGCAATGAAAAAGAGTCTGTTTCAGTCACTATATAGCTGACACCAAGCTCTGCCTCTGCTAGCTACTCTTATTTAGAGAATACATGCGGAATGGACCACTACACTATCTAATGGATCTGACGTCTATGCTGATTAAGCTTCAGATGGAAGCGTACTCAATCAGCTTGGCCAGAAAAATTTAGGAGCATGATTCTAACCAAAGATGACGCTGTGGACTGCCGCAGTTCACAATATGAGAGAATATCTTTTTCCATGAACAGCATGTGTTTGGGCGGTGAAATAAGTTGGCTAGCATCTGGATCAGTCCCTTTAAGATAATCAAAAAGATGAGCAATGATGCTTACACCATTAAGGACCCAGTGAGCGGTAGACTTATCAACTGAGTGCATGCTAAGTTCCTCTGACCCTAAAAACATCAAGCAAACCACTTGGACAGGCAATCCACCATCAGAGGAATACCATCTGGTTAAGAGAGGGAATTGGCAGGAGATTAACCAGATGGTTTCCTCCCACTTTGACAAATTCTAAATAGATTAGTTTCAGTATTGGTAGTTGAGTGATTGAATAGGCTCCACCAGATCTGGTTGTCTCAGGGAGTAGTTCAGGTACAATTAGTAAAAAATAATTACCAGTGACTAAAAGCCTTGATTTTTGATGTAAAATAAGTATAAAGTTCCTGATGTTTGTTGGCAAATTGAATGTCAAAGGTTAATAATGAATAATGTGGCGATATGGGTACAATTAGATCGGTGTATCCCCCTTTAGGTTGGGACCACCTAGTGCTAAAAAAGCGATATGGGTACAATTTTGCCAATATTGCACTGAGCAAATAATGTGTAAGTTTTAATTCTTATAAAATTTGTGGGAGCGACCATAGTGATAAAGAGAGATAAAATAGGTGATGGAGAATGGAAAGGGGATTGTTTTTTGTTGGTAATTTGCAGTGGACACTGTAGTGGGAAATTGATATTAGTGTAAATCACATAGTTTTGGCAGTAAAAATCTGCCTTATAATAATAAAGATTGTGTTCAAGAAGCTCTTGGATTCTTATTTCTTATCTTTTGCTATCTTTGCGCAAGGAATGACGATCTTTATATCATCATTCCGTTGCATCATTAGGATTAACCCCTGTGCAACAATCCGCCATATCTTATTTAATCCACAGGAAAATTGACAGTGTAAACTATAAGCAACTTAACATATACAGTGCTGAGTATATTATTATAAAAAGCTATTTTAAGTCAGTCAAAATATGGCACTGACTTTTAAAAAGGTTTATTGAGGATTCATAATATCTCAACTAAAACAAACTGTGTAGTGCCTTTTCTAAAGGAGTTTCTTTTTTCCTTTTTGTTTGTTTGCGCATAACTATGTAACTATTAGACCAATATTATTGATTTTTTATTAGATGATGATCCCTCTTAAGTACCAGTCTAACTTTGTAAAAATTGGTCCAGAATCTGACCAATAATTTATTATGCATATTAAATTTTTTTTGAAAGTGATGGATATCAAATGTGAGACTAGTTTATCACCAGATAAACTTAATTCCAGCATTGGCAAAGTGATAGCTTTGAAGCTACTTTGCATGATTATTTAAAAAATGTTTTATAGAGGCAATGGTAGTTGATTGCACTTATAGTATATTGGTAGATTGACACCAAAAAGGTTTACAGCAATTAAACTTATTAACTTAACTAAGTAAACACCAAACTGCATAGTAAACTTATTAACATGAAAAATCAGCTAAAAATTACCAACAAATCAACCAAACTAAGTGAATCCATTGCATCAACCAAAACCAACTATATACAGAAACCAATGAGCTTATTGAATTTTATAAAAATTACTAGCTAATAATCAAAACTAATGAAACCAATGAATTGATTAAATTGCCATCTGCTTACTAAAAATTATTAAACCTACAAAATTGAACAAATAACAACTGTGGGAAACCAGCTTAATTATGCTCGCTGGTGCTTTTGCCAGCTGGTTTCCACAAATAATTTTAATAGAAAAATTTATTATAAAAAGCGCTAGTAAAAATTGGATTTCTAAGGATCTCTCTCTGCTCAGTGTAAATTTCCAAGCAAATTAATTTTGGTATATTAAAAGCAAACACTTAATCACACACCAAAGTCTTGCTCAAATGTTGTCAGATCCCCCGCCAACTGTCACAGCGTGGGCAGTGGCAAAAACTCCCCTCCATTTTCTGTCCAACAGGAAAACGCGCTTGGACTGGCTCGCCCAGTCAATCCAAACCCTTGGGAAGATTCATTCCTCCCAAGGATCTCGATGCCCATCTCGCCCAAACCCAAGTGGTGCCCCACTGCCCCCTGGTGCTCCCCCAGAGCAACATGCAATTCAGCCTTAGGGTCAAATATGGGAAATTATTCTCCTACAACAACCAAGCCATTATCAAAATGGCTCAGGCGGTGATGACACCAGCTTGTTTTATTGACTTCCGCCCCTATAAGGGGTACTTTGATCTTGGCTTCCCCTGTGAAGCTGATGCAGCCACTGCAGCAATGGTGCCATTAATTTTCAACAATATTCCC
This sequence comes from Massospora cicadina, assembly GCA_022478985.1. Taxonomy (NCBI): domain Eukaryota; kingdom Fungi; phylum Entomophthoromycota; class Entomophthoromycetes; order Entomophthorales; family Entomophthoraceae; genus Massospora; species Massospora cicadina. The sequence continues at coordinate 131,891 of JAKSZP010011972.1, forward strand.
CTCCCAACAACTTGGACCCAGCTCCCAATGGACACCACCTTGGTGGTCCAGTTCACGGGTTTGCCCACCCATCTCCCCCAAAGTGCTCCACCAGGAGCTGATGGAAGATTTGGCAGCCTATGGCTCCAACCCCATCTTACAATTTGTGGTCCCAAATGGGGCCACACGCCTGCTGGGCCTCAGGCATATGCCACAATCAGTCCTGAATTTATGAAAATTTCTTTGGCAATTCCCCCTGTGCCACCATCCCATCTGCCCCTGACCATCCATTCTGGGCCTTCGTTGAGGGCGGATGGACAATTTGTCCATCCTGTTTTGAGTTAGACCACTCAGAACGTATATGCTCATACTCAGAAACTTCCACCAATGCCAAAAGTTTGCCTGACGCCCACCAAACTGCTGCCCACCCCATGCCAACTCTGACATGGGGCATGATCCTACCTTTCCCTCCTCCAATGCCTGATGCTGCAGCTGCACCTACAGCCACCAATCAGCACCCACCCTGCCCCAATGCCACAAATAATTCATCTAACCAAAAATCAGATTGGATCCCAGTTTGATCCCATGCATCCACAAATGAATCAAACAAACCTCAACCATATGCTGATTCCCCAATCCAATTTAACCAAAATCCATGGGAATTATTGGATGAAATTGACAAATCAGGTAACATCATTGAAGAACCAATGCTGCAACTCGAGCGGCTCTGTAACACATAATGGGATGCAAAATTCCCACCTCAAAAATATGTCCCACAACCTAACGCCAAACCATTTTACAATGACCACCATCTTGCAGTAGAAGCAGCCACCACAACAGATTGCTGTCTGCTTTGCAAAGCTGCCACCAAATCTGTGGCTGCGCTCACAGGAGGAATTCCACCTCCTATCATCCCCATAAATCTTACTGCACAAAGTAAGATCAACATGAAAACTTTACACAAAAACGTCACTGAAGCCATCCAGAATGTGGTAACAGTATCACAGAATCTGAAAGCAAAAATAACCTGAACTGACATTGCCACATTTGTTGAATTCCCAGATGCCCGCCTCAAAGCTGAAGATGCTTTGGGCAAATACATCGTTGGTATAATGATGGCTGGCAACTATTTGGAAGTTCCAGTCATCAAGGATATCAAACCCCATGCCACCGATGCCTCCACACCTTACTATCTGTCTTAACATGCACCCTACTCTGGAATGAGATGGATGCAGCTGAAGATGAGCCCCCCAATCCCCCTCCCCATCCACCATGAGGGATAGCAGTATTTTCTACCCACCTGGTTGAATATTTTGTTAGGTACAATTCAATTGATCCATCCATTTTGGGCGTTTCATTTGAATCATTATTTTTTATTATGATTTTAGTTTTAGTTTGGTAATGTCTGTACCCTGGTCAGCTTACCTCAATTAAATAAAATAAAAGTTGGATTTCTTTGATTTTTAATAACACGTGATAAAGGGAAAACAATGCCCCTTGATCTCTGACTATCTAGTAATTAAAGTAATTTTGAGGGTTGAAGAGGATTTGGGAATATGTTCAGAATAATGTATATGAGTCTGAATTAGGAAATATGCAAGAATAACATATCATAACTTGGGAACTCGCTTCAGGGCAGCAGAACAAAGGAAGATGAATTCTGATTGGCCCAAACATACCTGTGAGGTAATTTTTATTAATTAAAGCCAATCACCACCTGAGAAATTTATTGCACCTTGGGGACCCCTGCCAAGCCTATAAAAAGGGGGGTCCCCATGCAGGCGCATTGGAGGACTTTGCTGGGTTGGGGGAGTGCCTTCCAATGATTTCCCCAAGGTCCATGGTGAGGTCAGAGTAATATGACCAGATGATTTTATTACTAGTACCCATACAGGTTTTAAACTGGTGTTTCCCCAATTAACAGGGTTCCACCAAGAATCGGCCAGGGACTTTTGGCTGATTTCTTTGACTTTTGCATCTTTATTGTTAATAAACAAGATCTTAATGACATCAGAAAATTGCAAATGGCCGACATTTCCCTTTTTTGGCAGAACTTGACCAACAGTATTCTATTTTTAGGCTGCAAAGGTAAATGTTCAACAACAACAAACCACTAGCTAAGATAATATAACAACTACCATTAGAATTTATTTAATAAAATTACTATATAAGACTTTTATTTATTGTTTATATAAAAAAGAAAATGAAAAATAGGCTAAGATGGTTCCTAATGTTCATAAATACTTGTGCCAAATTTGGCTATTTTTTGTATAAGAGATAATATATATAATATATAAAATAGTTTTATTTTATACTAGTGGAGTTACCCAGCGTTGCTTAGGTTTATTTATTACCTGACGATTTGAACTGATAAATTTAGAAAAATATATTATAGATTGACTATAACACTTTAAATGCATTTTAATATAAATTGATTTAATGCTATCACTTTGCCAATGCCAGAATCAAGATTATTTTTGATGAATGTCAGACATCCTAGTGTTAGAGTTTTATTATGTAGATTTATTGATTTTTTAGGTTTGGGTGAGCAATTTAGTGAATTTATTTGATATAATTTACAATTTTCAACCACTTGGCAAAATAAATTAAAACTATCAGACTCAATATCATTTAGTCAGTGTTAGAGTTTTATTAATTAGATAGAGATAGTGAGGTTTCAAAAATATATAGAGATAGTGTTTTTGCAAAAAAATATATGAAAAAAGAAGCAACTTTGAAAAATGTACTAATTTTCCTTAAAAAAGGACATCAAAATATATGAAAAAATCCACCTTGAAAAAAAGTATTAAAAAGTATGAAACAGAGAAAATTATGAGTAGTTGATAAAACTCTTTTTGAAATACCGCAAATTCAACCTGACTTATAGAATTTTGCTCATAAGTACAATTAATATTATAATGTATTGGGTGTAAGTTTAAACTATAAGCAACGTAGAACATATAGTGCTGAGTATATATACTATAAATGGCTATTTATAGTCAGTTTAAAATATGGCACCGACTTCAAAAAGGGGTTTATTGATTATTTATAATTTTCTCAAATAATCTCATACTTTTTTAGGGCCTTTTTTGAAGGCAGTTCTTTTTTACAAACTTTTTTTTGTAATTCTGCATTAACTATAAAAACAAATGCAAGTCTGATAACTGTCATTTTGTTTGATAATTAACTGCAAAGTTTACAGTCAGCTTGATGACCTCAGCTTACTTAACCTTTGAGGCTGACTCACTGTTCAGAGGGTCTACTTTATAAGGATTAGGCACCAGACAACCTTTACTAAGATCACAACCATCCTCATAGAGAAAAATCTCCACTGATGCTACCCCTTGTAGCATTGATCACTTTATTAAACTCTTTTCACTCATGAAAACTTTTGTAGACATTCATAGACATGCTTGTAGCATGTTGGCCCTTGGGACTCAATGGAGGCTAATTAATCCTCTCCTTTGTCAGCTTGGCTCCAAAGTATCCGTTATAGTGAGTGTCTTCTTCCAAAAAGAGCAAAGCTCAGAATGGTTACTGTATTAAGTATATTTTGTTATCACAGTCTGGTTACTGGCGATTAAATCTCTTAAACAACTATAAGTGAAAGTAAAAAGGTAACCTTGAGATTCTATAGGAAGGTTTTTATCATGATAAAAAGTGAAGTATTTTATACTTCAAGGAAAAGTCAATATAAATAAAATGGAATATTGAAAAGCATTTTGAATTTTGGGTTTCAATATTGGGGATATTCAAGATCCTCTAGTCAGATGTCTTCTGACTGTTGTTATTATAAATTCGTCCATTTAGACAAATTCTTGTAACTGCAATCTCCATCTTGCAGTGGTTATCCCTGAACTTGGATGTGCTGGAGCCTTTAACTGGATCAGTTGGTGAAATGACCTGCATAATGGGTAAAAAGTCCCATTACCTAAGCAGGTCGCTAGTCAATTGGTGGTTGGTTCGCTTGGATTGAAGAAAACGTTAGGGACACATTTTCCAACTCTTTCCATTTGAGGTCTTGAGGATGTACAACGACGGAATCCTAGCCAGGATGGGGAAGACCATTGCTGCTGAGATGAGGAAGGGTGATTCAACAACAATGGCTGCCATTTTTATTAAAGAGGTATCAACTGAGGGTTAGACAGCTGAATCCCCTACTATATAATTCCCTAGGATTCACTATAATAAAAACATTGAAAAACCCCACATTGAAAAACACAGACATTAAAACATTAATATTAGTTTTATTAGTAATATTGTTGATTTAATTATAATTAGACTATCAGCATCCAATGTGAAGTTCCATCTCAAGGATATAATTACAGAAGGCAATAATTGAAAGACTTAATAGAGAAGAGTAGAGATCTGAGCGGGGATCTAGAGATGAAGGGAACCACAAATCAGGGATAGTTGCCATCTGTTTGTTGGGCTGAAAGAGACTGTCATCAGGAGATCTTGACAAAGATTGGGTGGACAGCAATATAGGGAACAGCGAATCCCTACAAGTATGACTTATCAAGTATTTAATTAGAAGTACTGGCCAAAGCGTTGGGCCTAATAATAGTTCAAACTCAACTACAGATAATAGTCTTCATACTATTATCAGATAATATATTCTATACAACGCAGGTGCACAAGGAAACTGAACCTGTGCAGTAAAAGGTTACTGGGTTGATGACTGATAATCAACTCTTAAGTAAATTTTTACAAGTTGGTACTCACTACAGGGGTAGTTGAGTGAAAATTTATTAACAATGTCACATAAAGAAGAAATGCGCAAGTTTTGGACTGAGATCGCCACAGTGAATCAGAATGCCTTAAACTCAGCGGACCATAGGGAGTTTGCGGCCTTGGAAGAGCGAGTCACCAAGGTGGAGGAAGGAGTATAAAACATAGCCAACTCTAGAACGAGTTACTCAGCAAAGTAAACTTGTTAAAGAAGAAAGAAGGGAGACCTCGTTCAAGAGGTCCTATTCCTGAAAACGGAGTGAGAAGTGGATTGCATTCATTTGAGAAAGTTCAGTGCAGATATTGAGAAGTTGATGAAAGAAGTAGAGGATTTGAAAGCCCACAGATGTGCATGTGAGCCTGATATGGCCAGTGATGCCAAAGAGAAAAGTCCTTGTATGATAATTGGGAAGTCAAATACCCCAAGAAATATGCCACCCGCCTTTAATGATATTTCAGAGATGACGCCAAAAGTCACTCCACAAGTGAGCTGAGTAGCCAAACTGAGAGAATTGGCCTGAAATGACTCGGAGGAATTTAGAGCAACAAAATTGCCAACATTCCATTGGAATAATGCCCCAGCGTTTTTCTGACTGTTAGACATGACAATGAATGGATATGGGAATCATCAAAAGGCGTTGACGGTCTATGAACTGTTTGGACACAGACTGCCAGAACCTAGTGTTACCCCACTTGGAGGGGACAGCTGGTTGTATGCTGAGGCTAAAGTGTCCATAATGAAGGAGTTTGGTAGTCCAACCCTCATGTGTCAAAACGCAAGCAAGAATATATGGAAATTAAATTATGTAAAGATGAGTCTCTTGATAGCTTTGCAGATCGATTTTACCAGGAGTCGATCCTGGATGGAGCTAAAGTTTTAGATGACTTTGATGTGAGAATTAGCCATACAAGCGGCCCTTTGGCCCTATCATGACTGCATTGAATGATGTCTACTGTATTTGCAACTGAGATAACTACCTTGCAAATGGTAGATAACCTGAAGATTTCTTGGGAGGACGTTCGATGCCCCAAAAGAAGCTTCAAGTTTAATCCAGTCCAAAATCCAAATCCCACAAAGGAAGGTGAAGGAGCAAAAGAGGGTTTTAACTGAACTGTGCCAGGAAATAAGCCCAAAGATTTCAGGTGGTCAAATAAGAAAGATAAGGTCTACTTCCAGTGTGGCGGGAAAGGACATTTCGCCACAATCTGCAAAAAGCTGAAGGATCAAATTAACGTGTCCTAGGCTAAAGAGGCAGCAACTGCCAAATATTTAAGAAAAGGGCCCTCTGCCTAGACAAGGAACAGTCTAGAGCGGCGGAGAAACCTGTTCCTCCCAATATCATGAACAAAGAGATAGACATTAGCGATCTGTTCATAGACAACAAGCAGGATCAGCTATACCAAGTGGTCAACATGGATATAAATGCCGTGACCAGAGCAGGGGCAGCAAGAAGATTGACCTTAAGATAATTCAGGAAGTTGCCCAGCCATGCCTGACAACTGGTGGAGAAGATTTGGACCACTGAGAATCCTGATGAGTTAGCAGACATTTGATTAGATGGAGGCCAATCTGTTGATCACCCTTGGTACACAAAGGAATTGTTTCCTGAATTATTGGCGCAGATTGTTCACACCCTAGATCTTGATAACAACGCCACAATTCACCCAATATATACTCTATTACAACACTATGAGTGTAAATATATAGATATTCAGGTGAATCAAGTGAGGGTGAGGGCGATTATCAACAGTGGAGCGCCCATTAATATTGTGCTGACCAAGCTGGTGAAAGAGGATGAAGATCTCCCCAGACTTAGAACACAAGAAAGAATATGGAACAGCTGGGCTGAACACCACCGTTTCCTGTGGAGCATATAGTGCGCTGACACTATGATTTTATCCTTGGTGGTATCCACGCCAGCGATAGTTTTAGCAAACCAAACTATGATATCCTGATTGAAACAGAGTTTCTGCGGAAGTATGGAGTTAAATGTAACTTTGAGGATAATATGCTGACCATCCAGGGTCAGACGTTACCATTGGTATACTAGAAGGATGGTGAAGTTCTGTTTGAATTGGAAGAACAACTTCATTAACCTGATATACAATGATGGCATTGTACCAATTCAATACCAATTAGTTGGTAGGAAGTGATGAGAGATGCCAGAGGAAATCTCTAGAAAACTGGGGAATTCCCTTAAGGATGAAGGGAAAAGAAGGACCTCTGAGCCTTTTTGTAGGTTGCAAGTCCCATTGCAAAAGAAAAATACAAAAAATAAAATATTAAAAGAGATTTTATGGTCTATGAGTTTAGACTTAAGAAGCAACAAGAAATCCTGACGGCCAAATGGAGGGAATTCCAGAGATGAAATTATCAGCTGGGGTAGCTGAAGGTCTTAACCTATTGGTTTATTAAGAGCAACTCGATGGCAGAAGGAGCAAGAGGAGATGCTCAAGTTATTGCAAAGTATTGGAGAATATTCGCCCAAAAAGACCAGGAAGGATACACATGAAGTGAATTGCAAGGTCAATAATGGGGGAAATCTGCCGATCAGCCAATTGAGATGATTCCATGATTTTGGGTCTCTCAATGAAATGGGATTACCAGCCGGGGTGGCTGAAAGCATCAACCTATTGGTTGATTGGGAGCAGCTCGCAGATCTGCCAGAAGGGCAGAAGGAGGAGGTGCTCAAATTATTCAAGAAATATTGGGAAGTGTTTGCTCAGGATGACCACAATTTGGGATGCGCATGAGACATAATTCACAAGGTTGACACCGGGGAAAATCTACCAATAAGGATGAGACCAATCCAAAGATTGAAAGCCACCAAAGCGGTAGTGGAGGATGAGATCAGCAAACTAGTGAAGCATGGGCTTCTAGTTCCATCATCAAGTCCCTGGGCAAGTCCAATTCTGATCGTAAAGAAAAAGGATGGATCAAACTGGGTGGTGATGACTATCAGAGGCTGAACAAAATTATGAAGAAGGATTCATATCCCCTACCAAGGATTGACGATGTGCTGGATTGATTAAGAGAAGCGAAGTATTTCTCCACAATGGACCTAATCTTGGGATACTGGCAGATCGACTTGCCAGAAGAAGACCAAGAAAAATGTGAGATTATTACCGCGCAGGGGTTATACCAGCTGACAAGGATGCCCCAGGGTCTTTGTAATGTGCCCGCGATGTTCCAGAGGGCCATGGACACAATATTAAGAGACCTGAAGTTGTCGTGCATCCTGGTATATCTGGACAATATAAATGTGTTCAGTAGAACGTTTACTGATCACCTGCACCACTTGGAGGAAGTTTTTAAGAGACTGTCCGCAGCTAACCTGAAGATCAAGCCAAGGAAGTGACACTTCTTTAAGAAAGAATTGGAGTATTTGAGATTTGTGATTTATGCAAATGGATTGCAGCAGCAAACTCAGAAGATAACAGCTATAGAGCGCATGGCTGTACCAAAAAGTGTCTGAGACATCTAAGTATTCCTTGGGATGGTCAGATACTACAGAAGATTTAAACAGAATTTCGCCTGGATAGCTGAGCCTTTGTTTCATTTATTAAAGGATTCAAAAAAAGGATCATATGAAATGAAGAGACCCAGGACTCCTTCAATAAGTTATACCAGTATCTGATAACTTTGTCAATATTGAAATATCCGAATTTTGATTGGGGATTTATCATTTAAACCAATACTTTGTTGATGGCAATTGGCGCCATACTGAGCCAAGTAGATGAACTTGGGGACGAGCATCCGGTGGCATATGTGAGCCAGACACTCTCAGCTGCTGAGAGGAACTACACTGTGACTGAGCGTGAATGCTTTTCAGTCATTTACGCCTGTAAGCAGTTTTGGGTGTATGTCCACAGAACACACTTTAAGGTGGTAATGGACCACTCTTCGCTGTGTTGGCTGCACAATCTATGGGAACTGGAAGGATGACTGACTCAATGGGCACTTAAGCTCCAGGCTTATGATTATGAGATTGTCCACTGAGTGGGGGCTTCTCATCAGAACGCGGATGGCTTATTACAGTTGCCAATGGTCCAGTTGGTATACCTGCAGGCGGATGAGCTATTCCAGAGAACGGTCAAAGGAAAAATTGGGGATGAGCCCCAAGAAATCCAAGGTGCACTTCAGAAAGCAATGGAAAACACCGAGACTATGGATGGACAAGTATTCAATATGATCAATGGGAAGTGGCTATTATTCCCAAAACTGTTGGAAAGAGCATCAATAGTACAAGTAGCTCACAAGGTTGTCAGGCACGGAGGCCTGAGAAAAACAACTGACCATATTCGCCAGTATTACTGGGAATCAATTAACTACAATTTTGCGGATCATCTGGCTTGTTGCGTGGAATGCCAGATGCATAAACCACATAAGAATACAACTTGATACCAACTGGTCCAACCTGGATTTGCATGGCACATGGTGTCCATTGATGTGATGGGACCGCTGGTGATGAGCACAGGAGGAGTCAAGTACATCATAGTAGCCATCGACCATCTGATGAGACGGGTCAAAACAAAAGCCCTAACCAGAGTTGACGCTACCAGCACTGAGATTCATCCTGGATCAAGTAGTATAACAGCATGGATGTCTGCAATTCCTACTGAGTGACAATGGGACCAACTTCATGTCTCATATGATCCTGAGGCTAAATGAAATGATGGGGATCTGAGGAGTCAAGTCATTACCATACCAGCTGGAGACAAACGGACTGGTAGAATGGGTCAATGGGACACTGGCCACGACGCCGAGGAAGCTAGTCACAGGAGAACTTCCGCGTGGGAACGTACCTGAGTCTGGTGATGTTCGCCTACAACATTAGTCATCATACGCAATGGGAAAGATGTCGTTTGAATTACTATATGGGAGGAAGGCCGCGTTGCCGCCAATATTATATTCTGTAGTAGAACCTACGTCAGGGATGAGTACTGAACAATACTTGAACTGACTGATGAGTATCCTGATTGATATGCAATTGCAAGCATTCAATATGACCTTGAAGAAAAGGATACGAGTGAAATCAACGGTTGACAAGAACTGACTGTCATTAGAAAAATATCAAATAAGGGGAAAGAGTCGCCTATTGCGATATGCATGGTTTCAGATGAAGAAACAAATTGGATGCGTTGTGGTCAGGTCCATTCTAAGTAATCGCCAAGATGATGACTGAAGCTTACTCCATCAAGAATCTCTTGGATGGAAGAGTTGTAAATTGAGTTCATGCTAAGTATCTAAAGCATTTGATCAAGGAAAAAATAAAAGAGTTCCAAAAAGACCAATGAACCATTAAGTTGGTCATGTCCTGAAAAATTAGGTCAAGCCTGAAAAAGGATTTCTGAACTAATTTAGATGGTTAAGTCCGAAAAAAAGGACCTCTGAACCAAGGAAAACTGGTAGGTTTAAGTGCCCAGGACCCAGTTTGGGGGGAAAAGATGGACCTCTGAACTGAGACAAGGTCAAGTACCATACAAATTTTAAATTTTAAATTTTAAATTTTTTGCAGGGAAGGCCAACCATGGGACGGACACTTCCGAATATGACTCAGACGAGACAAAACTTAGTACCAGGGGAGGCACCCCAGAGAAGCGATGCTATCTCTTGTTGCCAGCGGGAACGCCACTTATGGGAAGGGGGAGGGAACGTGTGTAGGGGGCGTAGCCACTATTGAGCACGTGTGGAGGAAGGGGTCTGATTTGATGAACCAGACTGGGAACCAGGAGGAGACCAGCTGTCGGCGACATGGTGGGAGATATCCAAACATCCACGCTTGAAAGTGATCCACCAAATGAGACCGGAATCTGTGGACAGCTTCAGGGAGGGTAGGGATGGATCCAGCGATGGCATCCAAAACAATCGTGTGGATAGTCCACATGGCGATTGCAACCACCAGAGCATGAAGGAGGGTGGGAGGGGGGAGGCCATTGATGAAGCAAACATATCTCTTGACAGACTGAAGGGATGTGTTTGATCCTGGCCTAGCAGACGTTGGACTTCGCGCCATATTACTTTAGAGGTGGGCACTTCTCCAGGCGGTGAAACAGCGTTCCATACTGGCCACACACGACACAGGATGAGTGTAAAGCATTAGAGCGCTCAGCTGTACGATACACCCACCTCAGGCAGCGCCACACATGGGAGCGGACTTGAGGCTGCAACAGAGGATGGTGTGCGTATTTCCAGATAGTCTTTTGGGTCTCAGTGGAATAAGGGATGTCCATCATGTCCAGGTAGTCCACCCTGGATAGGACTTGGGGTCGAATGGGGATCACGCCATCATGGATGGGTAGCCCCTGTACCTCTTATGTGAACTGAGGAGAGGGGCGGCCTCTTTGGGTTGTATGTCCACTAATACAAAATTCTCCACTCTGCGCTTCGCATGGAGAGTAGGATTCGTTTGAGAGTGGGTTTTGGTCCCGTGAGGACCTGTGGCTGATGTGTGTGATGCGAGGTATTTCATCAGGGAGTGGGGGTTTGATGGATTGTTGAGGCCCAAGGCTCGGGAGAAGTTGGAGCGGGCCGCGCGGGACCAGTGTTGGGATGGGAGTGAAGGAGCAGTGACGGCCACAATCCAGGTGCCCAGGATCTTGGCGGCATGGGCTTTGAAGTCAAGTAGGCCCATGCCACCATGATGATGAGGCCAAAACATGACCTCTAGCCGTACTGGTGGAGGGCGGCCTGACCAAAGCCAACCTTGTAGCAAAGCATACAGGGATTTGAAGAAGCTTGGGGAGAAGGGGATGGCGTGGAAACTGAACCAGACTTTGGATAGGAGCATAGAGTTGGCAAGAACAACCCTGCCAGTGAGGGTAGTAGGGTGGGCTCTGAGAGAGGCGATTCGCTTTGTCACGTTGTCCAGTATATGGCACTCCATTACTGCTGACGCGTATCCACCTGCCTCCAACCACACGCCCAGATGGCGTACCAGTCCTATGGTAGGTCGTGGCACAAGGGGAGCACCAGTGGAGCGGTGTATTTTGAGTTAGTAAGCCGTGGACGTGGGCGAGCAGATGGGCCGGGTTGGGAACTACTTGCTGGGGCCCAGCAGTTCTGAAACCGACCAAGGAGGATGATTTCAGTTTTGAGGCGTTCCAGTGCCGCGTTGCTTACCCGGGAATATTCCTGGATGAGGGCTTCAAGCGCGCGTGCATCTTTGTTATTAGACACCCCCACCACGCAATCATCTGCAAAATGCCATCATCTTGACTAGGGTTTGGCCTGGCACATGGACCCCAGTGAGTTGGGCATTCACATTTCGCAGTAGTGGGTCAAGGCTGAAGTTGTATAAGAGTGGGCTCAGGGGGTCCCCTTGTCGCAGGCCCCTTTGAGGACGGACTACTTCCATTAGGAAACCTGGGCTGCGCACTGCCATTGTTGCAGATTCTGTGAGCAGCATCACCCAGTTGATGAAGCGGGGAGGTAGGCGGAATTGTTGGAGGCAGGCCCTAAGGTATTCCCAGTTTACTCTATCATAGGCCTTTTGTTGGTCCAAGAATGCAAGTGCCCCAGAGGCTGTGGACTGACACACATTAGCCACAGAGTGCACGTTATCCCAAATCGACCTTCTGGGGATGAAACTGAATTGTTCTGGAGAGATGGTGGCAGATGCTACAGTCCCTAAACGGTTAGCCATGATTTTTGTCAAAATTTTGGTGTCTGTGTTTGTTAGAGAAATGGGGCGCCAGTTGGCTAAGTCTAGCCTATCCCCTTTCTTGAAGAGTGTGACCGTAAAGGCCTCATGTCCTCCTGGTAGGAGGCGTGTTTCCAACAGGCTTTGGTTGAGTGAGGCTAGCAGCAATGGGGATATATATTTAAAATATTTTTTGTAGAACTCATATGGAATGCCATCTGGGCCTGGGCATTTTTGGTTTGGCGCACCACGAATGGTAGTCCATAATTCATTCGGAGTAATTAAATTCATTATTTCTGGGTATCAGAAAATGGTGTGGATATGAGCTCTGTCAAGAAATTCCGCCATTTCGGCCAGCTGAATTGGTTCAGCTCGGTATAACTTGGAGTAATATCTTTGCATTTCAATTGCCACTTTGGCTGGTGTGTCCACAATAGAATTATCCGATCTTCACACCTGTGTGCAGGCCACGCTCTGGCGTGGTGCAAAATTTTTTTGAAGAAGTATGCGGTGCACTTGTCGCCTTTAGTGATGCGTGTGGCCCTGTATTGGACACAAACCCGATGTTTGTGTTGCCTTTCAAGTGTGTTGAGGTGGGCTGCTGCCTCTGCCCACTTCTGGCCCCATGCAGGGCTATATCCTGAGGCTGGAATGTTGGACTCCAAGTGGGCCAATTCTGCCAGCACGCGCGATATAACTGCCGATGTGGCTCGTGAGCATCTGGATGAGAGATGGCGATAGTGGCGGATGGTGTCTTCTTTTGAAAGTTGCCCATGTGGAAATGGGGTCCGCACAAAATGGTGCAACAAACGATTTTGCCAAAGTTGCCTCTTCCACCCACATGGAAAATCCTGGCGACACGCGAGCTCTGCGGGGGCAGATTTTGCATTAATGTGGGGCCTTTGCAACTGTGATGGGTAAGTGGTATGTTATAAAGACCAGTCGGTGGTCAGAGAATTCCATTTTCGTTGTTTTGAAGTGGGAGATGTGGGGTTGGAATTTTGCCGGCGCTAGAATAAGGTCGATGCGGGTCATGGACCTTAATTGGCCGTTGTGGACGTGAGGACGCGTCATGTTTTTGAGCAGTGGGGCATGTCACGGCAGCGCATCCATTAACCCAAGGGTGGCTTTTAGAATGCATAGTTCTACATGACCCTGTGGGGCGTGGGGTGAGGGCGGCCACCAGTCCGTTGGTGAGGTTAGCCAACAGTTCATGTCACCAATTAGGAAAGAATTGGGGGGTAGTGGGAGGGATTTGACCAACGAGAAAAATTCCCGATGCTCTTGTGCACTGTTTGGGGTGTAAATGTTGATGATTGTGTGTGCAACATCAGCCCATGAGAAGGTGACAACGAGCACTTGGTCATTTAGGAATGTTTCTGAAGATGTAAATTTAGAAAAATTGTTTTTCTGAATTAGCACCCCACAGTGCTTCGACCAAAGGATAGGGATGGTAGGATCATTGTTTTCCAAGCTTCCTCAGAACCTCGTGGACAGTGGGTTTCCTGGATGGCCAGGATATCCACGGGTAAATTGTTTTGTAAAAATCTCAGTTTCCTAGCCCAGGATGGGGAGGCCTTGAGTCCGGCAATATTCAGCGTCCCTAGAGTGAAGGTTTCCCCCATCGCGCCTTAGGTGTGAGGGGTGGGCCCCCTGGCCCACCAGCCTCTTCCAGGTCCCCACGGGCTTTCACAGCAGTGCAGGTATTAGCAGCAATTCTATCAGGGTTTTTGTTAATTTTTTTGGAAAGAGTCGCGTTGGCTTTGGCCTTCGCTTTTTGTTTTCCCAACGTTGGACAAATTTTTTGCGGTGCAGATAAGTTTGGTGCACCGTCAAGTGGGGCAAAAATTTTTTTTGGTTGGGATAGGTCCCAAGTCAGTTTTGACCGGGGCTTGGGTGCAGCGATTGGGTGAGATCAAATCTCCCATCAGATCCTCGGATTGAGTGGCCCGTTCGGCATGGGCCTCCCAATCTGATTGGGTGATGGATTCCTAGAGTTGCTTCCACCACGAAGGTCTCCATGTCCTCCTGGTGTTGTGAGTGTGGGATGGTGGTGGTGACCTTGGCCGCTTCCTTGGCCGCGGTCCTATGGGCCTGCTTGGCCTTCTTCCGCTCCTGCGGGGAGATGGGCTTTACCAATAGGTAGCAGCCTTGTGCTCCCCCCGGGAAAGCCTCCTTGGTGCTTGCGGTTGGTTCATAGTGCGCCTCTCCGCTGGCCATAGCTGCCAAGGGGTGCTCTTGGAATGTGACGCCCTCTTTGATGGGGCACGCGTGTGCCTTATGGCTGAACGCGTCACAGTGGGTGCAAATGGGGGACACGCTGTCCACGGTTACCCAGAATGGGTGGGTGGTGTGCCCTGCGATATCAATAAAGGTGGAGTGTGGGATCTGGGTTAGGTCCTTTGCGATCTCCTCAGTTGGGGTCAGAACTGCGATGGCTTTGCCAGTGCACAGGTGTGGCATCAGCGTGAAACGTTGCATTCTGAAAGATTGTAGTTTGCCATATATGGCGAGACCATCTTTCAGGTGTTGCTCCAAAATGTCACATTTTACTGTAGTAGGCAAAAGTCAAACGTGAGGAAAATTTGGTTTAATTTTGTCCATCTGGTGCATTTAGTTTTGATGACCCATTGCCCTTTGGGGAGGTCGACCACTATGCGCACCACTGCAGCCTCGTCTGCTGCTATTTTGCTTTCAAAACCTAGGTCCAGCCAACCGCGCGACATGGAGTGAGGTGCAACATACACCGCAGTCGGGAAAAATTTTGTGTACATCTTCACAAAATTTTTCCCATAGGGCCGTTTTTTGGATATCCAGATACACAGGGACTCCAAATTCCACCGACAAAAGTGGCTGGGAATGTGGCGTGTTGATGTACTGGTTGCATCATGCTTGCCACGCAAGTATCTCCGGGGAAATTGTGACCGCCAGTTTTTTTAGATTTTTTTTCTATTCCGCCAGATTCTCCAGGGCGTTTTCGAACGTTAGAGGCCGCGGGCCTTCCACCTGCTCCTCTTGCCTTGCTTGCCCAACTGCTCCCAGACATGGGCGCAGACTAATCCCCTCTATTAGATTATCAAACTAGATTTAGTCTTGAATTGAATGGGTTGCAAAAGTGTTTGCAACGAGAAAGAAAAAGTTTCAAGTCCCATAAAAAAAAGAGAGAATAAAGATAAAAAAATTGATAAAATATATTGGGAAAAAAGAAATTCTAATACGCATAGATAAAAAAGCCAATATATTTTATAATTTTTATTTTTATTGATTATCCTCAATATGGGGATGATTCTGCCTATGTCACTCCTTGGGGGAGGGAGGATGGATCGCGGAAGGAAGAAACAGTCCAATGAAATTGATATGTGATTGGACACTTGTAAGGGCGAGACCTACACGAAACCACATTTGTTGAGTGGATGCTGAGCCCTGAGAAAAACATGACTAGGGGAAGGGAAATTGATATGTCAGAAGATGCCAATCGTGAAACCCTGGAGTGGGGAGGAAAACAGCAATAGAGAAAGAGGCAATTGGCAAATAACCCCAAGTAATCTTGATAAGGCACCGGTGCCAGAAGATTTGTCTTGAGTGCCTGCCAATGGGCTTCATCAAGAACACCAAACATGTGAGCTGGCAGCGAAGAAGGAATACTCAAGGGGGTTGTTGAATCATGCCCTTAATTAATACCATCAATGTAAGATAGTGATGAGAAGCTCCAGAGAAGAGGTAGTTGTGCAAAGAGTGGATTGCATCCTGCAAACGATGACTACAGGCTTCACGGAAGCTAAAGCTGAATGACCAATGGAAGCCAGGCGAGGCTGGAAGCTTCGTCGACCAACTTTGAATAACTTGGCCAGCAAAGCGGAGAGCATAAGTGGCAGTATCCCAATCCAGAAGGTTTCCAGATCAGAGGGATTCAGCACTAATGTCAACGCCTCGGCGACTTGAGCCCAGAATTCAGCGTAGGGGAGCTCAAAGTGTATGCTGTTCCCAATTGAAAGCTCAGAAACCAGCACAGTGGGTTTGTAGAATTGACTGAGTTGGAAGAGGAACTCAGGGAGCAAGTCTGACC
This sequence comes from Massospora cicadina, assembly GCA_022478985.1. Lineage (NCBI taxonomy): Eukaryota > Fungi > Entomophthoromycota > Entomophthoromycetes > Entomophthorales > Entomophthoraceae > Massospora > Massospora cicadina. Next base: position 148,310 of record JAKSZP010011972.1, read on the forward strand.
TGGCCAAGAATGAACAATCCAGAGCGACTGGCATGATCTCTGGAGCATCGATGATGATGTTTGGAGCATCAGTGAAAGGAGCCAAATCCAGGAGTGTTTTGAAGTCCAACTCAGGAATTGACTGCAAAGGAAGAGTCATCCGAGAGTTGTTCAAAACAATGGCCAGCCTGGTTTGGAGGGATTGGTTACCGTTTTCAGTAATTTGATGGAATGACTAGCCACTTTCACCAGACTAGGCGTATGAGTTCTGGAAGGACCATAAAAGAGGTTCTGTCAAGCATCATGACTCATCTGCTGGAAGAGGCGGAGGTCCGGATCAGACAGACTGTTAAGAAGCTGCTGGTAGCGAGATTCTGAATTTGATATATGAGCAGGACTAGAGGGGGATGTAAGACTTATATAAAAGTTGACATTATGCACTCTATAATCCTTTAGGAATATTTTAGGGAAATTAATATCAAAATAATGAGATAAGCTTTCTGAGGGAAGAATTAAGAATGACTTACAGCCAAGAGGTTATGAGCTAAATAATGAGGGCGAATAGAAATAAGTATTATTAATCAAGCCATGAAATGAACATTGATGGCAAGAGTCTCCTGTCTAGGACAAGGAGAGAATCAGAAATTCAAGGACGCCAAACCAAGAATCCTGAATATGACAATGGGTCATATGCCCTGATGGGGGAAAACTGGATCCCAGGACTAATTTTGTCACAAGTAAATCAATCAGCCCGGAATAATAGAAGGTCGTGGGGACCACGCTCTGAGTAGGCGGTAGCGAGGAGGAAGAGGAGGAACGCCGTATGCTGAAGGTCATCCCAAGCAGCGTTGAGTATTGATGAGTGTACTATGTTTGAACCAATGAAGTATTTGACCAGGTGTCTGAAGCAGTGTTCTCATGCCACATTCCTTTTCTCACTGGAAATCTAGGCAAGAGGGGGGATATGTTGGGATTTTTGCCCATATTCCCAGCTTTTAGATTACCTGGTGTCACTAGGGGAAAATTCCCTAAGGCGAAGTGAATCAGAAATCAGTTGGCTTAAATTTTGGAGGAACTATGTTCAGGGGATTTTGGGATATTCGCCTGGTCATATCCATCGGGGATCAATCTGGATGAATACCTAATATCTTATTAGGCAGAGTGGCCAACAAAATAGAGGCATCTGATAGTGATTAACTATCAGGTGTACCAATTGGGATCAGTTGGGTTTCATCATCAATTGATTAGGAATGAATAGTGAGTTGCGAGGCGAGTGATGCCGCCTGTAACTAGCAAATCAATCAGTTTGTGAAGTGACCTGCCATAATGGGTAAAAAGTCCCATTACCTAAGCAGGTCGCTAGCCAATTATGGTTGGCTCACTTGGATTGAGAGGAAAATGTTAGGGACACATTTCTGACTCTTTCCATCTGAGATCTTGAGGATGTCCAATGACGGAATCCTAGCCAGGATGGGGAAGACCATCGCTGCTGAGATGAGGAAGGGTGATTCAAACGCAATGGCTGCCATTTCATCGAAGCAGTGTCAACCAAGGGTTAGATGGCCAAATCCTCTACTAAATAATTTCCTAGGATTCACTATAATAAAAACATTGAAAAACCCCACATTGAAAAACACAGACATTAAAACAACTTTACTAGTTTTATTAGTAATATTGTTGATTTGGTTATAGTTAGACTATCAGCATCCAGTGTGAAGTTCCATCTCAAGGATATTATTGCAGAAGGAAATAATTGGAAGACTCTCAGAGAGAAGAGTAGAGATCTTAGCGGGGATCTAGAGATGAAGGGAACCAAAAATCAGGGATATTTGCCATCTGTTTGTTGGAATGAAAGAGACTGTCATCAGGAGATCTTGACAAAAATTGGGTGGACAGCAATATAGGGAACGAATCCCTATGAGTACGACTTATCAAGTATTAATTGGAAGTAATGGCCAAAGCGTTGGGCCTGATAATAGTTTGAACTCAACTACAGATAATAGTCTTCATACTATTATCAGATAATATATTCTATACAACGCAGGTGCACAAGGAAACTGAACCTGTGCAGTAAAAAGGTTACTGGGTTGATGACCATTAATCAACTCTTAAGTAAATTTTTACAAACCCTCTGCCTAGACCAGGAGGTGTTCCAATTCCCCACAAAACGAAGAATCCAAAGAGAGCAGCTGTCCCTCCCCTCTCACAGGGCGATCTCGCCCATGTGGTAGAAAAGCGATGAATAACACCTCTCTCTGAAGATTTCACCACCTGTCCCCACAATTGTTTCTGCTGAATTAATATGGAAAATTTAGGAAATTTGCGCTGAAATATTTGGAAGCCAGCACCCCATGGGCTGAAAGGTTCTTATGAAGTTGACAGCATCAAGCCCTTTAAATCAAGTTCCAGAAGATTTAAACCCTTGGTAACAAATCACTGATGGGCTTATACACTCAATCAATGAGGAATCAAGTGTCAAATCCTCAGCAAAATTCGCCAATGTCATTAGCTTTGGGAAATGTTGCTGTTGGTTTGAAACTGCTTCAAAAACATTGGGACAAAGCCTTACATGCGCGTATCTCTTAGAAAGAATGTGTCCAGTGTTGAATCCTCAGTAAAACTTGCCAATGGATTGGGCCTTGGAAAATGTTGTTGCTGATTTTAAAATATCCTCAAATTTTTGGGACAAAGCTTGATGAGCATTACCTCCTAAGACAAATGTGCCAAATGACAAATCTTCAGCGGAATTCACTGATGTCATTGGGTCATCATCAAAAGTTGCTGATGATTCAATACCTCCACTCAAAAATTAGGATTGTCACTTTGATTAATCTCGCATGGCCAAATGGACACCAAAGTGTACAGGCGAGGGGATGCCCTGAACCATTTTATGACCTCTTGGGAACTCCCCTATGTGGGGTGGCCATGGGAGATTCCCGTTGCCCATTGGTGAAATGCTATCATGCTACCTGTCAGAAACGCAGTAAAAATATAATTTATGCATCTGAGGTCAAACTGACAGCATCTCGGCCTGCTACTGACTCCTTCAAAGTCAGTTCAGATTGAATTTGTTTTCCCCCTTTAAAGTTTGCCAGGTTAGGTCAGATCTTGAGGGCCCAATCTTGTGATTTACTTAGTTATTCCCTAAAATGATTATCTATTTAAACAGTCGTAACACACTGAAGAGATTGATGGTCAATTTTCTTAATTTACATTATGCTAATAAATTTACCTAAGATTCCAGTATTTTCATTTTTTTTGCCAAACTCCCTATGGCACTATCAATGTGGTCCCTTGTGCCCTACATTGGCTGGGAAATAACAGTCATGATAGTAACTATAGTCCTACCATAGTCAACTGGGCGTATAATTTAAGAAACTTTGGGAATTCAACCAAATGTCAAGGCCATCCGCCAGCAGGATATCAGAATCCTGTGGTCTCATCTGTTTTCACTCCAGGAGAGGATTCGCCCCCTCGCCTCCATTTATATACTAAGCTCTCCTATAGAGGGTTCCAAATTGGCAAATCTGATTGCAAAACTCTCTATAGCTAGGCCCACTGGGTCTGGAGTTGCAACAGCCTGGTTTTTTTGCTGGTTCCACTTTACACTTGAAATACACTGGTGCCTACTCATCACTCATCTCCACGCACAAATTAACGTTGTTCAGGCAGCAATACCTCTAGCATTCTGGCTTACCTTTTGGGTGCTTTAGCATGCCAATTGTCAGGACAGCCTAATTTAATAAGCTGTCTTCCTGACATAATCAACAATCCATTGTTTCTGGCCATTTCTGCCCTCCTCATAGAGATGGGCGCCGCAGTGGTTACCCTTTACCAGATACACGTGCAGTTGGTAGATTGACTCCTGATCTTTGTTTGGTCAGTCGCCAATTTTGGAAGCAGCATTCAAAATGCTTTAAAGAAATTTAACATAGCAGAATGGCCCCATTGGCCGCTACTCTTCTCTCATTTCATTCTCAAATGGGGAATCCAGGTGTCACTTCCTGAGATGTTGCTAATAAGGTCCTCAACGCCCTTGCCAAGGTGCAAATATGATCTGCTGTTTCCTAGAATAATTGTGCTTCATTGTCCAATTCCCAGAAAGGTGTTGCACTTTTGAATGAAGAAGGCGAAGCCTGTAGCTGAGTGCAAGCATTTCTGCATTCTGCCATTCGAGTAAGTGATCCTACCTCACTTGTCGCAGCAGTATCAGCAGCTTTAAAACCACCTGTGCCACGTTTAAAAGGTTTGTTCCAGTTACTCTCTCAGATCGCCAAAGCCCCTAACATGGACTCTTTAGTAACAGCCTTCCGTGAGCAAGCCCCAGCGCTTGGGCTTTCTAGTGATATGCTCCAAGAAATATTCAGATCAGCGTTGGATTCTGCCTTCGCTCACCACAAAGATTAATCCACCTCTATGGGGACAGTGGATCAGATGTGCAAGCTGGTAATTTTTTTAATGCCTCTCTCCGCCATACTACCCACCCTCAAGTTGTAAACTACATGATTGGGTTGCCTGACATGGATTCAAGTCCTAATCCTGTTTTTGAATCAGTATCAGTACTGGTTTTAAGGGTCAGACGCTGCCCTCACGCCTGAGTTGATTCTTTCTGGTTCACCTCTTGGCAAGTCGATGGAAGTCCAGCTTGAGGAAGAAGGGTCCCAACTCCTTACTCTCCCCAACTTTAATCCCGTAAAAGAGCTGGATCTTCCCCCTGGTATGCTTGCTATCTCTTCATTGTCAGCAGAGATAACCAAATCTGCTAATAAACAGAATTCCGCCTACTTTTTATTAATGAAAATTAGTATTGGAGCATACCAGGTGTCTTTCGAGGCCTCAGTTGACACTGGAGCAGCGGGTAACTTTATGGCCTAGAATTGGCCCACCAGCTTGATTTTGACCTGTATGTTGGTTCTAAGGTGATGGTCGCTTCATCAGCCTCCCCAGCCACCATACAAAGTACGGCGCACAGTATCTTTCTCAGAACACCAGTTTAGTTTTTGTGATAGATTATCAGTAATGCCAAACCTGGTGTTTCCAGTAATTCAGGGTATTTGTTGGTTGCATTGGCAGCATATTAAAATTCACCAAGAGTCTAATATGTTGTCATTCTCTAATTGTCAGACGGAGGGCCAGTTTCCCTTAATGGATACATTTATTAAAACTAAAGGATGTGGATTGGTCACTTTTTTTGTTTCACCTGCAGGCCTTTCATCAGATTTCCCAGAAGCATTATTAGGATTTTGAAGTACTTTCAAGTTTGAGAAGGCGGACTATCTATCCAAAAACCCGCCAGCGCATCAAATCATTTACTTGTGTTTCAGCTCTCATCATTTTTGCTGAGCATCAACTTGTCCAATACGTTGAGGCGATGGACACCGCTGGCCTCATTAACAAAGAAGACCCCCAACTATACCTCCTTATGCCCCATGTCGCTGATGCTCCCACCCCAATGCAGTCTGCCATGGTCTTCTAGTTAAAGCGGGTGCTGGAAAAAGTTTTCCTCAAGGCCTCCTCGCCATCTGATATGACTTACTAGGCTGATAACCTAGGGGCTATATTAGGATTTTTTTTTAATTTACATTAATCCCGTTGTTTTGGCCCATTTGAGAATAAAGATGCGTGGCGGCTTCCCCTTTTGGGTTGGGCACCACTAGTACTAAAAAAGAGAAGGTAGACTGTCTCTCCCCACATACAGAAGTTGACTTGGGGTTTTGGACAATGGTGCAGGTTTTGAATATAAACTGCCCATTGTACCCACATACAGCGGAGGAGAAGGCTGCTCTCAATGCATGGTAGATGATATGCGTAAGAAAAAATAATTGTTTAAAGAAACATCCCAGGTTGCCTCTACCATCATCTTTTCCAAGAAGACTGATGGTTTTCTTCATCCCTTCGTGGCTTATGGTCACCTTAATAATATCACAGCATGATCCCTACCCATTGTCATTAGAGAAGACAATTGGCCAAGAGATCACCAAATTGCGTGTGCTCTCAAACTTGATCTTGTCAATGCCTTTAATCAGATTTGGGTGACGGAAGGTCAGGGATGGCTTACCACTACTGAACAAACATGTCATCTACCACTTTTGAGTGATGACATTCAGGCTAAAGAACATGCCAGCCACATTCCTAAAGATGATTGATAGTGTGCTGGGTGATCTCTCGGTTCACCTGCGCAGTTGCATACATTGACAATATCCTAATTCACTCCCCTACTCCTAAACAACATAAAAAGGACTTGAAGGTGGTAGTGGCTTCCTTACATAAGGAAGGCATGTTTACTAAGCATTTGAAATGTGTTTTATAAGGAGGAAGTTGCATTCTTGAAAAATCTTATCTTAAAAGATGGGTATGCCATTCCCCCAGCAAGATGGACGCCATCTTTGAATGGCCAACACTAATGACTCAAAAGCAATTGAGAAGCTTTTTGGGTACTATCATTTTTTACAAAATTTCTCCCCTGTCTTATCCCAGTTAGCTGCCCCGGTTCATCCACTCACAGGTAATAATGCCCCCTTTCATAGGACGCCTGAGCGCCAGCAGGCATTTGAGTCAATTTAAGAAGTGTTCTTGTCACCCCCCAACTTAAAACACTTTGCATACTCCAAACCCTACATCGTAGAATGTGATGCCTCATTTGTTGCAGTGGGGCTGTCTTGCTTCAGGAACATGATGGGTTGGAACATCTCGTCGCCTAAGTCCTGAAAATTTTCCACCATTGAACAGTCCTGGGACATCTACAATAAGGAGTTGGCAGCTGTAGCATAGGCCTTAACCCATTGGTGGTATCTCTTACTTGGCGCTCAGAATAAATTAACAGTGCGTATGGATCACCAAGCCCTTCTCTATTTTTATAAGCCTAAGAGGTTGCACACTGGCAAGTATAAACCTACCAGGATTTATGTGTAGTTCTAACTTCAAGTATGAGTTTTTAAAAGGAGCGTTAAATGTCCTTCCTGACTTCCTGAGTCGAAACCCTGCGCATTGTCTTGCTGACTCAGATGTGATAGATCTGGTAACATTCATTCGCCCCACCCTAATCTTATCCATAATACCTCCCATTGTTTTGGCAGTTGACTTAGCTTCTAATGCGCCACTAACTTCTTAGATTTAGCATCCCAAACGGCCTGTGCAGAAGGTGTGGACCTTCTAGAGTGGTTGTCCCACCCTGCTTCAAACATTCCTTATATTTTTTGGCTGAGGGCCTCATTCAACATTGGTTACAGATTTGGCTTCCCACCTTCTTTGAAATGAAATAATTAAGTCTCATCATAGTACCCCCGCAGTTGGACATCCTGAGAATAAGAAGTGTATTGACTTTATAAAGCATACCTATAATTGGGCGGGTTTGTCAAAGGATGTTCCAGCCTGGATTGCAGACTGTGTAACTTGCACATGGGCAAAGTCAGATTGATCAGGGAAAGTTGGTCTCCTTCACCCACTACAACAGGCAGAGAGTCCATGGACATTGGTGTCTGTGGATTTTATTGTCGAACTTCTTAGTCCCAATGGGTTCACAGTAGTAATGGCGGTTTCCAATCGCTTTATAAAATTCTCCCTAATCATTACATGCTCTTCCACCTATACATCTGAGGAAACTGCCCACATTTTTGTGCGCCGTGTGTTTCCTATGTTTGTTCTCCCACAGGAGATTGTCAGTGAAAGTGGGCCCCAGTTTATGGCGCAGTTTTTGAATGAGCTCCTGTAAATCTTGAAAATTTTTCCTGTCATTTCACTGCATACCATCCCCAGAGGATGGACAAACTGAAGGGTTAATCAGATCCTGGAACAGTACCTGAGGTGCTACGCTGCAGACTCAGGATACCTGAGCTGATGATCTCCCCCTCACTGAGTTTTCATATAATAATGGAACGCATGTCTCCACTGGGCTCTCCCCATATGAAGCAACCTTGAGGTACAACCCTTCATTTTCAGTCAGTCCGTGCCTCCATCCAGAGGTACCTGCTGCCACTGGCCATGCCAAGCATATTCAGGCCACACAGTACTTGGTTCAAAAGCATCTAACTAAGGCTATAAGTGACTAAAAACGGTTTGCAGATTAGAAGAAGCTCCCAGCACATGAAATACTCTTGGGTTTTTATGCCATGCATAACACGTGTCATTTGAGGATGTAGGTGCCCACTTGGAAGTTTTCAAGTAAGCTTTCAGGTCCTCACTTGGTGGAGGAATATTTGGGTAATATCGTTTTTCATTTGATATTGCCATCTCACTAAAAGCAAGATTCAGTCTTCCATGTGTCTCAGCTGTCCCCATTCAAGGGGCAATCCACTCAGATCCAGAGACAATTGTGATTGATCGTGTGGAGGAGGCTGAAGTGGAGGGAATCCTGTTATCCTGAAAAGCTCTGCGGTCTTTCCAATATTTCATCCTTTGGAAGGGCTATCCGGCCTATAAGAACAGTTGGGTCAGGATCCAAGGTTGCGCAAACTGCTTGAAGCTAATCGAGGCTTTCCATGCAACCCACCCAGAAGCCTCTCGTCCTCCCCAAAAGTTTGCTATTTTAATGGTGATCAAGTTGCTGAAGGCTCACAAATATGTGACCCTCACTCAGTTTCCTGGTGGTGGTGCCCCCCTTTGGAAAAAGGGAAGGGTAATGTAGGTCCAGGGGGAGCATCCCCTCTGCCTAGACAGGGCAGTGTTCCCATTCCCCACAAAAAAGAGTCCAAAGAGGGCAGCTGTACCTCTTCTCTCACAGGGCGATCTCGCCCATGTGGTAGATGAGCGATGGGTAACACCTCTCTCTAAGGATTCCACCACCTGTCCCCACCATTGCCTCTGCTAAATTAGTATGGCAAACTAAGGAGATTTGAGCTGAAATAATTGGAAGCCACCACACCATGGGCTGAAAAGTTCTTATGAAGTTGACAGCATCAAGCCCTTTAAATCAAGGTCCAGAAGCCTCAAACCCTTGGTAACAAAGCCAATGGGCACACCCATTTAGTGAATGAGATTTTCAAAGCTGAATCCTTGGTAAAACAGCCAATGGCATCAGACCATTGGGAAATGTTGTCATTGGTTTGAAACCTGTTTTAAAAACATCATGTTGGGATTCTTCCTTTATTGGGGGAAGCCCCAACTAGGGGTCACGACCTGCCTATGGGTGGATGCCAGATTGGGCTCTTCATTAACTTGGGTTGAGCCTGATCTGAAATATTAGGGATTGACCTCAATAATATTTAAATAAATTGTTTAATTCGACACCAGTGACTAATGCCAAGGATGTTGAAACTCAATCAGGTTATGACAAAATCCATATTGGTGCTTGCACCCCAATCAAGTTACCCTTTTGGGACCACTGGTAAATTATGCCAAGGATGGTCCCGCCCCCTTGTATTATTTATTTATTTATATTTATTTGTCTTTGGCAATCAATGCTGACGATTTCTCACACCCAATTCCTTCCTTTCCTGATTCATCAAGGTCCCATAAATACCTCAAGGATCATTCTAATAGATTCATCATTTCTCTCCTATCTCCTTTCCATATTTTAGCTTTACAAAAGGCCTATTAACTCGCTGTAGGCTTCAGGGTCCTGATTAATAAGGACCAGTTTGGAGTTTCTCCCTGAAGTCCTGACAGTGGTGCTCACTACAGGGGCCCCAAGCTCTCAGAAAGAGCTAAAATGGAAGGAGTAGGGGTGGTCCCAGGCCCCTGACCCAAGAGGCAAGCCAGGATGAGGGGGTAATGTCCACCAAAACTAGCCTGGGCAGCTAAACCCAAATTACTGGAGTGTCATCCCCAATGCCAGCTCTTATGCCAATGCCAGCCGCGTGTTAATTCCAGGACCTCCTCCTAATGCCAGCCCCAGCGCTGATGCCAGATGTCACCCAGATGCCAGGACCTCTTCCCAATGCCAGCTCCAGCACCAATTCCAGCCCCAGTGCCAATGCCAGGTGCCAATGCCGGGTGCAAATCCTGGTGCCAGCTCTACGCCAATGGCCCCACCTTAGCTCTGACCCTATTCGAGGCTTAGAGGGGGCTCTGTCAGGATTCACCCTTTATTGGGGAAGCCCTGACTAGAGGTCGCAACCTGCCTATAGGCGGATGCCAGATTGGGCTCTACATTAACTTGGGTTGAGCCCAATCTGAAGTATGGGGAATTGACCCTGATAATAAATTAAATTATTTAATTTAACACTGACAATTAATGCTGAGGATGTTAAAACTCAATTGGGTCGCAGCAAAATCCATTTTGGCGCTTGCACCCCAATCAAGTTACCCTTTTGGGACCACTGGTAAATTATGCCAAGGATGGTCCCGCCCCCTTGTATTATTTATTTATTTATATTTATTTGTCTTTGGCAATCAATGCTGACGCTTTCTCACACCCAATTCCTTCCTTTCCTGATTCATCAAGGTCCCATAAATACCTTGAGGATAATTCTAATAAATTAACCATTTCTCGCTCATCTCCTTTACGTTTTTAGCTTTATGAAAGGCCTATTAACTCACTGGGGGCTTTGAGGCCCTGATTAATAGGGGCCTGGTTGGAGTTGCTCCAAAAAGTCCTGACACATCAAGGACAAAGCCTGATGGGTGTGTACCTCTTGGAAGAATGTATCCAGTGTCAAATCCTTGGAGAAAATTGCCAATTGATTGAGACATTGGGAAATGTTGTCGATGATTTGATAATAACTTCAAAAATATTGTAGACAAAGCCTAATGGGCATAAACCTCCTAAGATGAATGCACCAAATGTTGAATTTTTCAGCAGAACTTGCCAATGGCGTTGGGTCATCATCAAAAGTCACTGATAGCCCAAAACCCTCCCCTTAAAATTAGAATTATGGTTTGATGCATCTCTCTTAACTGAATGGACGCCAAAGCGACTGGATGTGGGCAAGTTGGGTATCCTGAACCCATTTATGACCTCTAGGGACTTCCCACATGGGATGGCCATGGGAGATTCCCGTTGCCTACTGGGTGAGATCCCATCATGCTAACTGTTGGAAATGTAGTGAAACCGCTAATAATCATCCAAGGTTGAAACAATAGTGACTCAGCCTGCCACCAACTCCTTCAAAGTTAGTGCATATTACTTTCATTTTTCCCAAATTTAAAGTTCTCCAGGTTAGGTAAAATATTAAGAGCCCTGATCCCATGCTTTACTAAGTTATTCTCTAAAGAAATTATCTATTTAAACAGACATAACACATTGAAGAAATTGATGGTCAATTTTCTCAATTTACCATTTATTAAAAAAATCTCCCTATGTTTCCATTATCTTGCTTTATTTAACTTTTCTTTGCCAAACTCCCTATGACATAAACAATACGGTCTCTTGGGCCCCATATCAGTTGGGCAATACCAGTCATGATAGTAACTATAGCCCCTACCATAGTCAACTGGGCATATCATGTAAGAAACTTCTGGGAATTTAACCCAATTGCCAAGGCCATCCGCCAGCAGGATACCATAATCCTGTGGGCTCATCTGTATCCACTACAGGCGAGGATCCGCTTCTTCACCTCCGTTTTAGTACAAGACTCTCATATAGAGGGTTTCAAACTGGTAAATCTGATCGCACAACTCCCTACAGCAAGCCCACTGGGTCTGGAGTTGCAACAGCCTGGTTTCTTGCCGGGTTTATATTTATGCTTGCAATACACTGGTGCTTACTAATCACTCATCTTCAAGCACAAGTTAACTTTGTTCAAGCGGCAATGCCTCTGGCATTGTGGCTTGCCTTTCAGGTGCTTTTGCATTCTGACTGGCAGGACATTATAAACTTCATATTACGTCTCCCTGACATTTTGATCCATTGTATCTTCTGCTGATATTACTTTTAATACTCAATTATTTAATCTACTTACATACTTTAGTTTTAATCAATGGCACTACTACAATGTGCCTCACATCAGAATTTTTTGAGTAACTCTCAAAATTGATGATTGACAGATTTAGTACTAATCACCTTCGAATCTAAAATGTTTTAATCGCATAATTCAGTTTGCTCATCATTGCATCATTGGTGGAATGCAAATAATTTTTGGCTCCTAAAATGTACAAGGGAGGCAATTTTCATATGAATTTTTGGCGATGTTGTCTTCATAAAGCACATCTCACTTGCGAGGGAAATTTTATTTTGCATGATGCCATCCTAATTTGACTGAAAATTCCTTTTCTTGCCTGCATCTATAAAAGGACCTTGATTGCCCCCCTCCGCTTTAGGTTAGCCACCTGTACTGCCACTTGTCTGGGGTTCAATTACAGTCATTCCACTGGTCAAGGAATGATCTTTTGCACCATTTTCAGCCTCATCTATGACACTTCCCCTCCCAAAACTAAACCTGGTGAATGATCTGAGGTTCTAGGCATGTAATCTATTAAATACAATGTTAGTATCATCATCCCAGATAGAGTCTTCCGCTCATCTCTTTGTTAACACAGTAGCAGGCTCAGTCAAAACTGGCCTGTAATATCTTAGCTATGTTCACCGCAGTATTAAGAAAAATCTTGTATTCTAGGCTGAACTCTGGTAGCTTAGTGCGCCTCTGAATCTTCAGTTGGCTCTGAGGGATATTTGCTTTAATGTTGCTTATAAGCTTCTAACAGAAATTATTATAAGCTCATCAGCTAACTCCTGCTGGTAAATTCCAAGTGGCAGGTTCTTCCATCCATTGAGATTATTGGTGCTAGGAGGGTCGGCAGAGTCGCCTCTCGCCCATACAGGGCTATGAAAGGTTACATTCCAATCACTCGGTGGTGGCTGAATTGGTAATCCAGCAATGCTGAGGACAGCAACTGATACTAGTTTGACTTGTAAGTGAGAGCCATCTTCTTCAGAATCCCTCCTAAGGTCCATTTAATCACTCAACGCTTCTGTTGGAGGATGGAGTGTATGGGGTAGTGAACTGATGCTTCACTACTACTAATCCATTAGCTTTGTCATCACATCTGAAATAATGTTCTTCCCATTGTCAGACAGTAAAACTTGAGGGCAACCATGCCTCTTGATAGCTTAATTATACATGAAGCAAGCAGTGGAGTTTGTGGTGTATGTCTTGACCGCAGAAGCTTGGCCCTCTTGATGAAGTGGTTGATCATGACTAAGATAGACACGGATTCAATGGAGGCAGTTGGCAAAGGTCCCACCATATCAATTGAGACGTTACTGAAAGATGCTGGGGAGTATTAACGTAAAACTCAAATTGCTTCTCCAGAGGGTGAAAACTTTTACAAGGTATGCACAACTCCAAGGCTTGGTGCAATTCATCTGACATGCACTATCAGTATAACCTCTCTTTCAAGTATGCCATCGTTTCATGGAACCTTCCATAGCTTCATGATTATGAGCCTTTATTACTACCTCAATGCAATTGCTTGGCCAAATATATGGGTACCACTTGTTTTGTATCTTCCTTTTGTAAATCTTCATCAATACGCTAGGTGTCTTTGGAACTCTCCACAAGACGCTCTTGACTTCCTCTGTCTCATCTGACAGGCCTCTTCTAGTAGGCCAATTAGGGTGTAGAGGTGATTGCTCTTGGGTTTTTTCAGGTGATACATTGGTAACCTTGAAAAGCCATCCGCGTTAAGGTGTTTATCTCCTGCTTGGTAAATGATTTTAAAGTCATATTCCTAGAGGATTAAAGCCCAACGGGCAAGAAGTCCATCAAATTCTTCATGCTTCTCAACAAGCAGAGCAACACATGATCCGTGACCACCTTAGAATGTACCCATGTACAAAAAAGCCTAAAGTGTTTGCCTTCTTTAATCACTGACAGGCATTTATGCTTGGTGACCATATAGTTCTCTACTTTTTTGAAGTCATTTTTAAGTCATATTTAATTGGGTGATCCACCCTTTCTCATCCAACTTTGCCAAGATCGTGCCAAGTCCTACATCACTGGCATCAGTATATAGGTAGAATTTCTTGTCAAAATTAGGATAGGTTAAGATTGGTGTCTCTACCAATAGTGCTTTTAACTCTGAGAAGACTTGCTCTTGATTCAGGACCCACTCAAACTTCGTCTCCTTCATAAGCAGGTATGTGAGGGGCGCCGCCAAATATGTTAAATGGGGAATGAACTTCCATTAGTACCCAATCATTTTGAAGGAACACTTGGATAAGCCTTAATGCTCCTTGGTGGCTCCAATGCAATGATGGCGTTCACCTTCCCACCTTGAGGCTTAACTCCATTAGGCCTATACTGTAAGGGAGACGGCATATAAAGTTTAGACTTTCCTGCCAGTCAGGATGTTAAGCACCAAAAAGGCAAGCCAGGATGCTAGAGGCATTGCCGCAAAAATGACGTTGACCTGTGCAAGGAGACATGTGAAGATTGAGCGCCAGTGAATTGCAAACATAAGCTGGAACCTGGCAAGGAACAAGCTGTTGCAACTATAAACCCCATAGCCTTGTTGCAAGGAGTTGTGCGGTTGGGCTTGTTAGTTCAGAACCTTCCATAAGAGATTTAGGTACAAAAATTGAGGTGAGGGGGCAGATCCTCATTTGAACTGGAGACAGGTGGGCTCACAGTATTATGAGTCCTGCTGGCGGATGGCCTTGACGTTGGGGTTGAATTCCCAGAAATCTCTTACACAATAACCCAGTTGATCATGGTAGGACTATAGTTGCTATCATGACTGGTGTTGCCCAGCCAATGTAGGGACAAAGCGGCCAAATTGTTAGTGCTAGGGATTTTGTTAAGAAATTTTGAAAATAAATCAAAATATCAGGAACTCAGGAAGGTTTTTGTGAATGGTAAATTAAGAAAATCAACCATCAATTTCCTCAGTGTGTTATAACTGTTTAAATAGATAATCATTTTAGGGAATATCTTAGTAAATTTGTGGGATTGGGGCCCTCAATGTTCAGCCTAATCCACCAAATTTTAAAGAGAGGGGGAAAAAGGATTCAATCTGAACTGACATTGAAGAAGTCAGCAGTGAAACCAAGTCGCTGTCAGTTGACCTCAGACACCTGACTTGTGTGACGAATGGGGTCTCTCCACATTGCCACAAAGCAGTTGGGCAAGAGGGCCCATGTGAGGGCCCATAGGCAAGAGAGGGCCGCTGTGGTGAGGTCCCACATTCATTGGCTTGTTGAGAGATTTAGATATCCTTGGAACACTGTAAGGATGATGCTTACACTGAGGAGGGCAGTTTGGCCACCAGAGAGAGCATACAGAGAGGTGACAGCTCTATCAAAATCCGAGGAATGGTCCATGTTGATTCACTCAAAATCCACAATTTTCCTTGAAATCTCAAATAAATGATTTCGAAATTTCAAAATCTTATTTTCATTTTTATAGGTTTTTATTGTATTTATTAGAAGACGAAGTTGTCTTAAACACCTTCACTTGGTTTGTTTTATATTAGGGAATGGGGAATATGGGGTAATTGGACCTTACGGAGTCCATGGGCAGCGGACTATCCGTGGGCCTACTTTGGGAATATCAGTCTCCAATATTCTTGTCTAGGCCCGTTCTAGACCATCTGCCGAGTACCTGTGGTATTATAGAAACTTTTTCGCATATATTTCTGTTTGTCAAGGATGAATCAGAGCTCATCTCCACCTTATCACTAAAATTCCCATTTTATAGATAATTTGGCCCAGTAGCCCCTGATTCTCTGGGCTGCCCTTTACTGTGGCTCTCAATAATTTTGACAAGTGGCAGATTCGGCTTGGCGGCTCCTGATTTGTTGAGCTGCCCAATGCCATCATTTCCTTTTCTGGAGTTATTTAGCTTGGCAGCTCCTGATTTATCGAGCTGCCAAATGCCATGATTCATGCTGCTTCCATTTTTGGCATAATTCAGCTTGACAGCCCTTGATTCACTGGGCTGCTCTTTGCCATCGCCAATTGCTACACATGAGGCCTTGGAATTTTTGTTGGCAGCCTCTGATTGGCCCGGTTGACATTTATGTTGACTTTTGCCACCTTTACCTTGAGGTTTTGTAAGTTTTGTGGCATCTGATTTGTCAGAATGCCATTTCTGAGGGTCGTTGCCCTTGAGCCCAATGCTTTTATGTATATTTAGTGTGACACAATTAGCCATGATCCCCACCTTGGGGGGGGGTCAGGGCTATGTGGCAGTTAGGCAGCGCCTTGACTGTCACAACTTGCAGTTTCATTACATGTCCGTTATTTAGCATGATGGCATCTCACCCAACAGGCAACAGGAATCTCCCAATACTACCCCATGTAGGAGCGGTCCCAGCTGGTCAGAAATGGGTTCAGAATACCCAACCTACATGCACCCAATTGCTTTGGTGTCCATTTGGCCAAGCAAGATGCATCAAACGATGATCCTGATTTTTGAGGGGAGGGTTTTGAGCTAGTGGCAACATTTGATGATGGAGGTACATGACTGTTGGGCTTTGTCCCCCATGTTTTTGAGGTAATATCCAAATTGGCAACAAAATTGCCTAATGGCCCAATGCCATTGCGATTTTTGCTGAGAATTTGACACTTGATTATGTATTCAAGAAATATGTGAGCCCATCGGGCTTCATTATCAAGGTTTAAGGCTTCCAGACCTTGATTTTGAGGGTTTGGGGCCATCAACTTCATAAGTATCTTTCAGCCCATGGTGTGGAAGTTTCCAGTTATTCTGGCGCAAATTTCCTCAATTTTTCATACTAATTCAGCAGAGGTAATTGTGGGACATGCGAGGGGGCCTTCAGAGGGAGAGCTGTTACCCAACGCTTAACTACCTCATAGGCGAGATCACCCTGTGAAACAAGGGGGACAGCTGCACTCTTCAGATCCTTTTTAGTGGGGAATGGGAACACCGCCCGGTCTAGACAGAGGGGGACGCACCCCCAGACTTACATATAATCATGCCCTAGGAACTTTAGTTGTCACTTGTTTTATTTAACCAAGGCAAGCCGACCAGGAGATGGACAATACCAAAACTAAAACTCCAAAATAACTGACTAAAAACTAAAACATTAATTGACCGTCCTTTTTGGGCAGTGAGAAATAAAAAATATGAATGATTAACCTACCAGGTGGCACAGTGGCGAGCCATTTATTCCATTAAGGTGAAGGGTGAGGGGGATCAGGAAGGTCATTATCAGGCTCAGCCTTGTAGAAGCAGAGCAATTCTGAGAGCAGGTGGATGGGGCATCCACAGGATGAGGGTCGAGGTGAAGTAGATAGTTGTTGAGATTGACAATTTGGGCCTGGATTAAAGCCTCTATAAGTTCAGCAAAGTGGTGTTCATCCTGGATGTGGGTGTTGAGAAGTTGTTCTATCTTTGCAGTATCTGCTCTTGTGGTGCAATTGAATGGGGAATAATCTGCCAGTTTAGCGACATGCTTGATAGCAGTGGTATCAGTTTTATATAGTTGTTGGATTTATTATTTTGCAGTAGGAGGAAAATCAGATGGGAACGAAGGAGGGTGCACCACTTTTTTAGATTCTGTGACAGATTTTCCACAAATTTTGCGGATATGGGGATTATTGATACAGACCAACGCGGCCTTGGCAAGATGGTGGTCCCTTTGGAAAAGGTGGCTTTGGGTTGGGGACATATCAGTTGGTCAGGGCTGGGCATCAAAGTTTGAATTCAGATAAGGTAAAAATTAATTGGATAACTTGGTGGTGGGACAATTTCATCGAATTTGGTCACTACATCCAATAAATTATAGGGATTTTGGTTGATTCAGGAAGATAGGGTGGTAGGTGATTTTGGTTGGGTAGGTTTTAGGGCAGGAAATTTTCTGGATTGCACATGGGTCCAATCCTGCTCCTGATTGGTTGGCATAGGTGTGCATTGGTCAGCTTGGGTTTGAGGTGTTAGATTTTGCTTCTGATTTGAGTGCATGGCCTGTGGGGGTGGGGCAGCCAAAATCCCCACTTGAACACTGTTGGTGTGGCCTCATGGGTGGAGTTGGCCATGTTTGCAGATTATGAATTACATTGGCATGCCTTTTTGGTGTGGTCCAGTTCATAGCAATGGGGGCAAATTTTGAAACTATTGTTGGTGTGGGCCCAAAAGAAATGGTTGGGTGCAGATGGGATACAGGCACGTGGTGGGATATGCTGGGCCATTTTCAGCTGGTGGGGGGTAATGGTGACCATTGCCCAAGGTGCCAAAAGGCGTTCAGAACCACTTGGGACAATGAATTAGAGTATAGGGTATTCGCCATATGTGGCCAACCCTGACATCAACTTCTCATAGAAAGTTTGAGGGGGAAGGTGTGAGGAGAGGTTCAAAAAGGTTACCATAAGTGTGGTATCATCTGGGAGGCGTTTTTGGGTGGTGGTAAAGGGGGTATTTTTATAAATTAATTGCGTAGCTGTTGCAGCGGCTTCAGCCTCTTTGGTGGGGAATCCCATATCAAAATAGCCCTTGCATGGGCAGAAGTTAATAAACCCTGCTGGAGCAAAGGTGGCCACTGCCAGCTCAATTATTGCCTTGTTGGCGTATGGGAAGAGATATTTTTACTCAACATGGAGGCAAAAGTGAAGATTGGATCAGGGTAGGGCTAGGGGGTGGGGTGGGTTGGGTGGGTTTGTGCGAGGTGGAGTTCCAAGTCCCATTGGGGGGCATAGTGGCCGGATGTATTTGGCAGACTGGATGAGCCAGTCCACACGCGTTTGCCTGCTGGGTGGTAAAAGCTAGTGGGTGGAGCACCGCTACCCCATACTTGGGCAACAGGTGGTGGATCTGAGGACATAAATTTGGAGATTGGTGCAGAGAGGTGCTAAGTGGAAATAGACTTATCTTTCTAAAATTGCTCAAAATTGATGTCAAGAAGCTTTAGCTGTCTCTTGATGAAGGTACATTTCATTGTTTCAACTTCAGGTTATGTGCGCGCAACCACATAAAGACCTCCTGGAGGTGCTGCAGATGCTCCTGAAACGTTTGGCTAAATATTTTAATGTTGTTAGAGGTATATGTTGAAA